>BCJH01000029.1:0-24444 GCA_001600275.1 Cutaneotrichosporon curvatum | reverse complement strand
TGGTATGGAAAGATAGAGCTTAGGGTCTGGGTCACGATGCGCGTTAGATCAAGGCTCTAGCTGCATTTCTGGTTGAGAACGATGGAAGTGCGTGAAAACCATGGACAAATATAATAGTTAAAGATGTGTCGGGTAAAAATCGTGAGTACCAGATGACGTCACGGGTGTCCCGCGTAACTTCTGTGTATGCTAGAAATGTTGTGTGTAATGTTGTGTGTTGTGTCCCAGTGGCAGTGGCGCCCCCGAACGCGATGTACAACAAGATGTCTTGACAACATCGACAGTACTGTTGGAGTAAGTACCGACCTGCAGCATGCGTAGCTCGTCGCGACAAGTCATATCTACGGCTCTGACATTCTTCTAACAAGCTTGAACGCGTTCCAATGGCCCGAGAAACCCACTCGCGAATAAAGCAGGGTGGAGCCCGGCCAGGCACAGCGAAGGCTTGGCGCTGCGAGTGGCGGGCAGCGCGTTGGCGCGGAGCGCGCAAACTGGAGAGAAAAGAACGCAAGAATCCCATCACGCCGAGCGGGCCGGTAACAGCTCTCCCTGTTTTGCAGCGCGCAGCGTGCAGGCTGACCGTCGGCCCCACCAGTGACGCTATTGACGTCCACTGCGCGCACATTTCCTCTTATTTGGCTCACTTCTACTCCTCGGTCCGTTCTTCAGCGCAACCCCATCAATCGTAGCTCTCACCACAAGCCCACCATGAACTACAACGGACCCAGAAACCCCAACCCAGGGCCAGGCGAGGCTGGCATCTCGATCTACCTCTACCGCCCATGGATGGGCGGCGCCATTGCTGGCGTGGTGACTTTCGGGATCACGTTCGTGATCCAGCTGTACTACATGCTGCGCAAGAGCCGTGGTACCAAGTGGTTCCACGGGCTGCTCGCGCTCGGATCGGTAGGCTAGTGGAAAGACGTCGCTGACCAATAGCTCATGGAGGTGGGCGGATATGCAGCGAGAATCAAAGGACACGAGAATATGTGGCTAGTCAGCGTCTTCGTTGCGCAGTATTTCCTGATCGTTGTCGTGAGTTGAGAGTTCACGTCGAGAGCTGACCCTCAGGCTCCCATTCCCATCGCTGCGGCGATCTACCTCGTCCTCACGTACGCGGCCAAGCGCTTCCCCAACGGGCACAAGATGCTCCTCCTGCGACCGAACTGGATCGTCGGATTCTTCGTCTTCATGGACATCGCCACCATCGCAGTCCAAGTCGCCGGCGCGGCCCTCGTTGGTGTGGTGCAGACCCGTATCGCAGACGGCGAGGAGCCCCCGCTCACAAGCGAGACCGCAGGACACATCCTCCTTGCCGGTCTGGCAGTGCAGACGGCGTCCTTCACCGGTTTCCTAACCCTGCTCCTCGTCGCGATCAAGCGTTCCGGCCGCATCGGGCTCGACAGGCGCCTCCTCCGCAACCTCCGCAGTGTGCTGTTCATCAACCTTGCATGTGCGCTGCTCATCCTCCTACGTACCGTGTACCGTCTGGCTGTCGAGTGCCAGGGTGAGTTTGCAGAGGAGTTCCATCCGCTGACATGCAGGCTACTTTGGCTCGGCCAACTCTTCACAGGTGCTGTACACATGCCTCGAGTACCTACCCGTTATCCTTGCGCTCGCAATCTTCTCGATCGCGCCGATTGCAAAGTTCTTCCCCACCGCGAACGAGCTGCCCGCGGGCACTGAGCTCATCAACGGCGAGGTGAAGGAGATGTCGCAGCACCATTACTAGAACTGGAGGTAGACAGCGGTCGGAGTGGTGAGTGGCAGAGTGTGGAGTGTATACAATGTACAGTCTTTAGTGTGAGCATTACCATGACATGAGTATACCCAAGTCGCAACTGAGTGCCCGGCCTGTCGGCCAGCCAGCTTACGGACATACAATGCAAGTGCATATGCAAGCTATGATACAGTGCTGAGCACTTCTCCTCGCATACTCCGTCTATGCTCTAATCCCAAAGTTGTGCCATTTCAACAGGTGTCACGTCTGCTAGCCTAGCACTGGTACGGCGTCCCGACAGTGCCGTCGCGGAACTTGTCGGCGATCTCCTTGACCGCCCCATACGTCCCGGGGCCAAGGCAGATAAGACCGATGGCAATGCAGCCAACGTTCAGAATCGTGAGGCACGAGTTCCTCCAGCCCTGGAAGAAGCCGCCTTCGCGGATGAGGACGAGCCACATGATACCAGGGAGGTAGAAGGAGAAGCCGGAGATGAAGAGGGCGGAAATGATACCCAGCAAGTCGCTGAAGAAGGGGATCGCCTCGGCGATGACAAAGGCGATGACGGAGATCACGATGATGATGATGATCCATGCTCCCCAGCCGCGGGGGGTGTTGACATACCTCACCGTGCTGTTGCGGAAGAGCTTGTCGAGGATGTATCGGCCGGCAGTGACGGTGTTGATCGAGCCAGAGATAAAGATGACGGGCAGGGCGATGCCAAATGCAACGCGAGACACAGTGTTACCGGCACTGAGCAGGGCTGGCGCCTGCACGTCCTTGCCAATGAAGGCGTACCCGATCGCTCCGGTGCAGGTGTAGATGATGATCTCGGTGATGCCGAGGACCCACACGGACTTGGGGAAGTCCTTGGGCGTGTGCATCTCCTCCATGAAGGAGAACTGGCAGATAGCGAAAGAGTACGCAAAGACAATGTTGGTGACCGCCACAATGGCCGACGCGAAAGTAACGTCCTCCTTGGGCCAGGCGGACCAGTCGACAGCAGACATGCCACCGACCTGCTTGTGTGCGTTGATCCCGGTTGCGATGAGGGTGATAAGGATAGCGGAGATAATGGACACAAAGTCGATGTAGCCCAGGACTGCCATCTCTGCAAAGCTGGGAGGGATGGCGCAAATGAACAGGAGAACCATGGACACCACGCCCCAGATGACATTGCAGATGTCTACCCTGGTGATGGTGTTGAAAGCGATGGTACCGGTCAGGCAGTGGGAGCCTACCAAGAGGATGAGGTAGAGCACGAACGCGGCGCCGAGCACGATCTGCAGGAAGATTCCAAAGCGCTTGCCGCCAAGGAGGGCGCCAATGTCAGAGTAGTGGACGACCTGGGGGTACTTGAGCTTGACCTGGCCGACAACATAGGACGTGTAGATGGCGATAAACCCGATACCGACTGTGAGGATGACACCGCAAACCATGCCGAGCGTAGCGAAGACACTATAGTTAGTGGCCACACTTGACATCCTACATGGGCTATACTCACTTTGGCAGAGACAGCGCACCGAGCGCGATAGCCTCGACGATAAGAACGACAACAAGCTGGATCCAGCCAAGCTTGTGGTACTTGATCTCGCCGGCCTCGACCGTCTCGGAGATGTACTCCTCGCGCTCCTGCTCTGTCATGTCCTTGAGCGCCTTGTGGTGCCCGATGGCGAACACATGCACATGAGCGTCATCCTTGTGCTCCTGTTTCTGCTGCTCCTTGTTCTGGCCATCGGTCAATCCGCGTCTTGGTGGGTGGCCGGCCTCGACGTCCTTCTCGACATACTTGGACGCCCGTTCGTTGGGCACCGCGAGAGTCGTCTGACTCGGCGAGGTAGAGGGGGCCAGTGGGGTCATGTGGAATACTATGCGATAGCCTGCTCGAAGAAAGACTGTCAAGTTTAAAGAGTGTAAAAGATGGGCTCCAGAGGGCTAAACTGCGGGGCCAGCGAATGCTCGGTCGTCGCTCCTCTGCTTCTGTCTTTTCTGTCCGCTCCTACGGCGAACCTGCATACGTCCGCCCGTACCACTGCCTAGCACCGATAACACCCAGCGGACCTTGGCACCGGCCTGAATGCTTGTCGCCTGGAGCCGTGGTGGCGCCCGGAAGGCTAGCCGCTGGCGTCTGCGTTTGCCTTTGCTGTTGGGGCGTAAACACCGCAAAGAGAAAAAAAATCCACTCGCCCCCCCAAGGTCTCTGCCACCTCTGCTGCAACGTCTATTATTGGCAGACTCTCCCCTCTTGGCCCCTAATTCCTTGCCTTCGCATCCAGTGTCATTCAGGCATGTGTCAGATAGCTGAGACAGGCTCCGTTCGGGCTCCGGCCGCACGACGACGAGCGGCAAGCGACGGTCTCGCGGTTCACCGGTCGACACCGATATTGCATGCCGCAAGGGGGACGGTGGACATGTGGGCCCTTGTGCTTCAGGGACGAAGAGCCGGGGCGGTTTGCAGGATTTTTTTTTGGGCCTACCTGCGCTTCGGAGAGTCTGACTAAATGGCACGCGGTGCTGAATCGTAAGCATGTCGTGGTTTGGGCCGATCGGGCAGTTCTCGGAAAGAGTGTATACGTTGCAGCGATAAAGTCATGCTCGTGTGATCAGTTGTGCTCCACGCGCTCCACAGTGCATTCGTCGTCGCAGGTAGAGTCGTCGCGTCGTCGCGTCGTCACCAGACATGATGTAAGGCGTCTGCCGCGCTCAAGACAGCTGTCACCCGCTGATCTGACCGTTAGGCCGATGTCATCGGATCAGCTCAGGTGGCTGGGTGCTGCAGCCCTGGAACGAGCTGATTGTAGAACTGACTCCTGCAATTTGGGTCTTGGCACAGAGCTACCACAATACGACCACATAAAGGTGGTTACAGTACAGTTGCTATTGTGGCGTGAGTGGCGCATGGCTGGCTGATCGCCACACCCAACCACATATCGCACGGCATGACCTCTACGTGTAGTCGATCCTCGCATCACAGGACTGCCCGAGTGGACGAATAGGACCAGCTCCATCCCGCAGCGGTGGACGATATCTCCTATCTACGCGTACGGCGGGCAGCAGTCGGGCCGGACGCCGCTTCGTCCACAGCCCATAGGCATAGGTAATCACCAGCTTGCGGCCAACTCATCCCGCCCCCGCCAGCCGTTGTTGGAGGAGCAGAGGGACAACTATCTCGGCTTTGTCTCCCGGCATACGGGCAATTACTCGGCTCAATGCAGTCATACCTCGCCTCCACACCACGGGAACGCGTCTTCATTCTTTGGAGACTCCCGTTGCCCCACCGCTACGATGCTCGCCCAGATAACAGTCCTACGTCATACTCTACAACTCAAAGATACCAGCGTGCTCGCTGTCGCCCTGCGTCTCGTTGCCCGCCTTGCGCAACTCGAGAATGCGCGCGGCCTCGCTCCGCCAGTCATTGGTCATCAGCCAGTCCAGCCGCTCGTCGACTACCTCTTGCCGCATGTGGTCGACCAATAGCCTGGAATGTCAGCAGGGGAATGCTACTGGCCACTGGCCACCGGGCACCGGGCAGCGGACACCGGTCGCCTTCCGCCAAACTTACGGCTCCATCGGCGTCTCAAATGCCCGCTTGATAGCGGCCACGAGGGCCTTCGTGTCGTGCTGCTCTACGTGGTACACTGCCGGCTCGCGCATAGCAAGGATGGACTCGTGCTGCCAGAACTTGTACGTATTCGGGTCACCAAGTTTGCCGTCAGGTCCCAGCTCGATCTATTGTCAGCGCGCCTTCCCTCTGTAATTCAGTACCGCCCTAACTGACCGGATTCAAGAAAGGTACGCCCCGCGCAAAGGCGTGGTATGGACTGGGGCTTGTCGGCGGCCATCCAACGCCAAGCATAAGTCTCGACCCCCCGACCAAATTGTCCCATTCCTCCTTGTTCAGCTTCCCCTTGTTGACAATAAAGTCGGGTACCGAGAATGGTCCCCACTTCTGCTTGGACTCGTCGTTGCTGTCGTCGATCATTGACCCCACAAACTCGACAGTCGGGTAGTCCTTCTTCAGTTCATCGTGTGCTTCCCGTAATTCTCCAATGGAGAACATAGCGGGAACATCGTTGAAGGTGTACAGGTACTGCATTCGCTTGCCGAGGATGTAGACGCGGTATGGGCGCTGGTTGAACGGCACAACGGGCGGGTGTTGTGGCTGCAGAGCGTACGGGATGTGCGAGAAGACTGGTGTAAGCGATGATAGTCTTGGCACATGACCATACTTCGAGGGTGTTTTCGGCCCGTCCACTCGGGCTCGGCGCAGACAGACCATGCCCGACCGACAATCGTGCTGAGCGCGTTGCTGTAATACGAGAAACGGAAGAACTTCTGTCAGCAATCGGGTCATATGATATGCGCACCTTCCAAGCTGGGATACCCCACGGCCGCTCTGCATTCTTGTAGTACTTGCCGACGAGATCGACAAGAGGGGGCGCGATCGTTCCATCGTCCGCGATGACGGCTCTGACCATGTCCGGAAATTGGCGGTACAGGTGGAGCACGTAGTCTGGAGTTAGTTGTGGTGCAGAGCTTGCTCACCCCAGTTGCCCTCGCCCGCATGGAGAACGGTATATCCTTGCCGTTCCAGCGACTCGATAGCACTCATACACCTGACGTCAATCTCCATTCGAGGCGGGCACAAACCAGATCCCTTCTCCTCCACGGTAGTTGTCGAACACAGCAAGGTGGCAGTGGTACACACTAATGATCGCGATCTATCGTCAGCCACTACCGCGCAGCCCCCATCTCGGCTCCCATACGCACCTTATCTGCGTTCCTTGAGCAAGTCCCCTGCTGCATGCACGCCACCAACCCTCGCAGCTTGGCCTCATTCGCCCACATGTAGTTATACGGCGAGGGCGGCTCATACAGCGACAGCCCCTCTGGCTGGGCGAGCAGCTGCGCCTCTGCGTCCAAGCCTCCCCCTGCTGCCGACTTTTGGGACGCGACCAGGTCCCAGCTCGTCCCCGGGATGATAGATCCATGTCGACCCTGCTGGTGGCCTGCACCGATGAGTAGCAGCGCCGTCGCGATGGCGAGCGCAGCAATCACAGGCTTGCTGGCCAGCAGCCGCCGGAGCTGGGTCATGGCTGGCGAGCGTGTCCGTGTCGACCTGAGGTGAAGCACAGGTCGGAAGCGCTTGTTCGCCAGCTAGTGAATGCAGGTGAGATGGGCGCGAGTTCGAGATGAGAGCGAGGTAGCTGGGATGGCTCAATACCAGTGGCGCGCAAAGGTTCAAGCGAGACGGCGGCGCGTCGCAGACGAAACGGAGAGTGCAACGACAAGGAGTGGCGTTGCATGTGAAGGAGGCGGCGCAACGGTCGTCAGCGGCGGAGACGGAGACGGGACGACTTGACGAGGGGTTGAAATCGCTCTCGGCTCAGCGCAGGTCAACCAGGAACGAAAGAGGAACGATGCCGGGAAGAGGTCACGTGACTTTGATCAGACGCTCGATGGGACCGTTGGGTGGGATGGATGGAACAGGTTTCTGAACAAGCATGAATTGGAGCTTGTTTGCGGGTCGTTGATCTGACGCACTTGACGAGGGAACGGCACATGTCTGCGTTGCCGTGGCGCATCAGCTACGTCGCGAAGGTGGCCTCCGGGAGCTGACAATAGGACGCAGAGGAGTGGCATTCCATGCGATCGATGGAGACCGATGGAAGCGAGGCTCGTTCGTCTACCACGCTCGACACTAGTGGCACAGTACTCAATTTACATGTTCGTGCAAATGTATCGGGGAGATGCAGACGGAGGTGAACCTAGTAAATGTTACTCACCACCTTTGCCTACCGGTTGTTTGGGCCGAGGCGTAGTCCCAGATGGCCGAGGCTAAGCAGTGTCTCACATGCAACTATCCAACCGTAAGTCGTGTTGTCAGCGCACGCTGCTGCAACAGCTGCAAGACACAGAATATCGAAGACTGCGGTCTGAATAGCTTTGGTGGGCATGCCATAAGCCAAGCTGAGGTGAAGGTGGCTTTTGATCGCCCGTGCTGCCTGTATCTCGCTGTTCGGCCACTTCTCTCACCCGGCGATAGCCGTATCCGACAGATCCGATACCGGCTATCCGATCTGCCTACCATCTTGTGACCGTCCACCGAGCTAGAGCTGCCCATCGATGTCTACATCCAGCACGCGCACTACTCGCTTCGCGGACGACGCTGTATAGGCTACTCTTAATCCTCAAGACAGAGCTCTCTACTCCTCTACTCCTCCGTTGTACTCTTCTCTCACTCCGCTACCGAATCCGCAACGTTCAGCATGGCCCCACTGCACATCTATGAGTCGGAATATGCGATGCCGTTCCTGCCCCAGCAGAGCGTATTCGACTTCCTCCTCCCTGGCGCGCCTGGAGTCTCCCCCCGACCTGACTGGGATCCCTCCCTGCCTGCCTTCATCGACGGCCTCACAGGGCGCACGCTGACCCGTGCGCAGGTAAGGGAGGCGGCTCTGCGCCTGACAACCGGCATCCGCTCCCTCGGCGTTAAACGCGGTGACACGGCGTGCATTTGGGCAGGCAACAGCATCGAGTGGGCTCTCACAGCCTGGGGCATGATGGGCGCGGGTCTCTGCAACAGTCCCGCCAACGTTGCATAGTACGTCATGCCTACTACCCAGCCTAACCTCAGTGAACCGCGCGAGCTCGCGCACCAAATCAACGACTCGGGCGCGCAGCTCATCTTTGTCAGCCCCGAGCAGCTGCCGCTCTTCGAGAAGTCCCGCTCGCTCTTCAAGTGGCACTGGCCGGACTCTCGCGTCATCATCCTATGCCCCGAAGGCCAGAAATCGCCAAACAGCAAGTACAAGACATTCGGGGACTTGCTCAACTCCCCGCCCGCCGCTGAGCCGGAGCCCTTCAACGGCGCCGACTGCAACGAGACTGGCTGGCTGTGCTACTCTTCCGGCACGACCGGTCTTCCCAAGGGTGTGATGACCACGCAGCTCAACTTCGTCGCTCAGCTCACTGTCGGCACGACGGCATTTCCCCCGCAGGTCAGCGGGCGCGACGTCGCTCTCGGCTTCCTCCCCTTCAGCCACATGTATGGTCTGTATGTGACGCTCATGCAGCCGCTGGCGTGGGGTCTTCCCGCGGTCATTCTTCCTCGCTTTGACGAGATCCAAGTGCTGAGCGCGATCGAGAAGGTAAGCCCAACCGAACGCATCCACTGACGGCAGTACAAAGTCACCCTGGCGTATCTCGTCCCGCCGGTGCTTCTCATCCTGGTGCATTCAACCAACGTGCCAAAGTACGACCTTTCCTCTCTCCGCACGGTGCAGTGCGGCGCAGCAGTTCTTGGCCCTGAGCTAGCTCACGACTTTACCCAACGCTTCAAGGGCTGCCGCGTGGTCCAAGGCTACGGCATGACCGAGACCAGCCCAGCCATTACCCAGTCGTCCGAGGCCGACGCGGACAGCGGCCACCTCGGCGTCGGCCGCATCCTCCCGTCCTACCAGGTCCGTCTGGTGCGCGAGGACGGCACCGACGCGCCAGTCGGCGAGCGCGGTGAGCTTTGGTGCCGTGGCCCGAACATCATGAAAGGGTATCACAACAATGTTGAGGCCACGACAAAGACAATGGCCCCAGGTAACTGGTTCAAGACGGGCGACGTGCTTGTTATGAACAAGGATGGGTTGTTCCAGTAAGCTAACGAGGAGATCCCGGCTAATTGCAGCGTCGTCGACCGCGTGAAGGAGCTGATCAAGTACAAGGGCTACCAAGTCGCCCCCGCTGAGATGGAGGCCGTGCTCCTGACGCACCCGAAGATTGTCGATGCTGGTGTAGTGGGCGTCTACGATAAGTCGCAGGCGACCGAGCTGCCGCGGTGAGTCGAGCAAGAGGCAAGTCTGACTTACAGCGCGTATATCGTCGTGAGCCCCGAGTCCGGGATCAAGTCGCTCGACCAGCAACTTGACTTTGCGAAGGAGGTGCAGGCGTGGGTTGCGGCCCGCGTTGCGCCACACAAGCGTTTCCGTGGTGGTGTGATGGTGACTGTTGCCATCCCAAAGTCGCCGTCGGGGAAGATCCTTCGCAGGACCTTGCGCGAGCGTGCCGAGGAGGAGTTCTGTTCAGTCGAGCAGAGCAGGTTGTAGAGTGTGCGGTAGAGCAGTGATTAAGGCATTCATAGCGAGCTTACATTATTTGATGATTATTCAACATTTACTTAACTTATTCTTACCCAATATCAATAGGGTTCCGAATATTACTGGGTTCTAAAATCCAAGCGTTCCCACTTCCAGATCCATACTTCACCCATGGAGGGCTGTAGTTGCCTACGCAGGGACATCGACGAAGCCATTGGCGGCCTTGTCGTTGGCTGTGCCATTCGCCGTGGTGTCGTTAGCCCGAGGACCCCTGGGCTTGGCACGTTCAGCCATCATTGCCATACCCATCGCCCCGCCCGCGTTAAGCGCCTCCAGCGGCGCGAACACGGTGTTCGACCCGTACGCGCTTACGCGCTGGACGTCCATCCGCCCAACCGCAAGGCTGCGCGCAAAGTCGTCGACAATACTCGCATCCGCTGCCATCTGGATCCGCGTCGCCTTCGCCTGTGCCTCCGCGCGTATCTTGATAGCCAGCGCCTGCGCCTCCGCATCGATAGTTACGGCTTCAGCCCGCGCCCTGGCTTTCTGGACTGCATTTGCTGACTCGGTCTCGACCTTGGCCCGAGCCATCTCGTTCTGCAGCTCGAGCACCCGCGCCTCACCCTCGCACTTGCGCAGGCGATTCGCATTCTCCCTGTTCATGTTCGAGCTTTCGACCTGCGCCTCGAGCGCACGCGTAGTCAGTGTGTCGAGCTTGGCCGCTGCTTCGCCAGTGAATCGTCTGTCGAGCAGGGCCAGGTCCTCCAGGTGGATGCCGTACTCCCTTGCCACGACGCGCAGTTCATCCATCGCCTGAGTGCGTACCGCGGACACGAAGACATCATTCGGGTCGTCAGACCCGTCCCCCATTGCCATGTCCGGTGCGGCGTTGCGCGTCTTCGCCATGGTTGAGTAATCGAGGTGGGCGGTGATCTGAGTCAAAATCGAGCGCGTCTTGTCCTGCAGTGCGTCGAATGGCGTCGGGTAGCCGTGCCGAGCGAGGAGGAGCGGCTGCTGCAGCTGGTAGCGGAGGTAGAGGCGCAGCCAGACGGGCACCTGGTCGCGCGTGTACAGTGAGTCGACCTGTAGCTCCTGCTGAACCTCGCCGAGAGTGTAGCACTGCCTCACGGTGACCGCCGCGGTGGTAAGGTAGTGCTGTCCTGCGGGAAGCTCGAACAGATCGTTCTTGCGCTGCAGGATGGCGACGTTGTTGGCAGGAATGTCCAGGAACGTGGCCGCGACGTACCCGCTGTTTGGCATTGTCACTTGCTGACTCGTGGCGAGGATGATGCCCGAGTGGTTGTCCTTGAACTGGTTACGAAGGTGCGTCTGGTCGACTAGCCCGAGGACCCGGTATGCACCGCTCGTTGCCATTGCGACGAACCCGCCATCGGAGACGACGAACACGCGCATCTGCGGGTCAAGGCAGACTGCTGCCTGGTTCTGCGCGACTTGTACGATTGTGAGGCCGAGCTTGAGTAGGCCCTCGTCGGCTTCCACCTTCTTGCCCCCGCCGGAGATGGGCGGGAAGTTCGTTGCGAGGTCGAAAGTGCCCTTCCAGTGGCAGCCGATCCAGTTGGACATTGGCGCGCCGGGGTATCGCCCGGGCTTCAGGAGAAGTTTGGGGCCCGAGCCGTACTCGTACAGGCCGAAGCTTCCGGGATTGACTTCACGACCGATAATCTCGTGAGGGCGCTTGGTGGAGATGAGCGAGGGGTGGCCGGCGGCGACGAGCTCGGCGTCGAGATCGTGCAGGGCACCGATCACGCCGAGGCTGCCGATAGGTACAAGAAGAGGGCTGCCATCAGTATACGGGTATGAAGTGGGTCCTACCGCTTGACAGAGAGATACGCCGACTCGTCGACGAATGGGAGGATCCCGCCGCTGGGAGTGGGCGTGGCGAAGGCCTTGGGTAGGGCCGGTGGCGTTGTGAGCTGCTCGTTGGCGACCGAGGTAACGTCTTGACCGACAGCTGTGGCGCCTTCGTAGTCTGTGGTAATTGAAGCGCGTCCCATACTGTGAATTAAGAGTCGCTAGCAGTGTGAGTAGAGTGAGCTGGAGAGGGAGTTGGGTGCTGGCGATGAACAGGGTCCAGAAGCACGCCTTATATACCTTGCAGAGAGCTGACAGAACGCAGTCTCGCCACCAGGTCATTCTGCAATCTCTGTCAGCAACTATCAGCAGGACAGGTGAGCAGTGGCACATTGCACTAAGTGAGCAAGGGATGATGACGACCTGCGGTTGCGGCACGCAGATCATCCAGGTCCGGATGGTGCCTGAGGGGATCATCGCCCCCGCTTATCTTTGATCCGCAGTCTTGTCATCGTGCCGGCCGTGAGGTAGAGATGGATATTACCGAGCATCGCGAGCGGCAGTGCTACCGGAGCTGAGTGAGCAAGTCTGGCCTAGATATACGTCTGTGCACGTTCTTGTTGCGGCGAATAGTTCCAGTGGCGGGTGGAGGGGTGCCGTACACTGCTTCTGGTGGCACTTCCGATGTCACCGGCGATGGCACCGCTCTGTAGCATTGCTTACATCCTCACAGAGGGGAACCATACGGCGTGGTAGCAGCAGCGCAAAGAGCAAATGGGCACTGTTCTGGGTGGACTTTGACTACGTAGTGCGAGTCCCAAGCACCGTCGTTATCGTTGTCGTGGTGACAGAAGCCGTTGCCGAGACCTTGACAGTTAAAAGAGTTGGTCCTGCCGTTGTAGCCGCTGTAATATTGGCTATAGCTTCAACGTGGATTGTGGTGGTCAGCGCAGAACCAGACGTTGTGACATCAACCATCACTTAGAAGTCTGAATCCATGTGTAAAGCCACGCCGGCCTCTGTATAGGCTTCTCATGACTGCACATCAATTGCCACGAGGTACCACAGATGGGGAAAGCAGGCACATTACGACCTCTGGCCTGGACACAACTAGTATCGAAACACAACGCCAAGATCCTGCATTGCACTGCATACTCACCGGACCCAGCCGTTTCTATGTCAACAGGCATCCAGAACATTAGGTACAAACTCAACTCTTTGCTGATGGTCCGACAAGCACGTTGCGTCCACTGTCCACAGGGGCGCATCGCCACATCCCCGACACCCTCGGATCACGAACACATGACTATCTCTGCCGATCCTGCCGATCCCTTTTTGTTCTCCTGCAATCCGAAGCGGACGGATGACGTTCGCAAGGCTGATGGCAAGGCTGACGGCTGAAGTTACAGATGACTGCTGAGCAAGGCTGACATGCTTAAGCCACGCCGCCGCTGACGGCCGTCGTCCAATGGAAGATGGCTGTCTTATCGTCTCGGATCTTGCTCGGGACAAGGCGGTGACGTGCGGGCTGTCACCATGGCCGAACGTGAAGCCACCGAGGCTTGTGTATTGTGACGTTGGTGACTGATAGTCGGCGGGACAGTCATGTGTTCTACGACAGCCGGTAGAAGCATAGGCAATACTCCAAGGGCGCGGCGCGATGAGCTGTCCTCCTTCGCCCCTTGCCACAGTACTGTTGCCTGTACCTGCAGCATAATACCAGAAGCGGATATGTCCTCGCCTTTGGGAGGACCTGTTTTAGTATGGCCAGACGCAGGTCACTGGTCGCCCCGAGCATTGAGCAGCACGCCGCTTGTCCCAGGCAGCTGACACAAGTCCCGACAACGGCTCCTCGTGCGCCTCGCCTTCTACTTCCAGTTCAGCCCGGTCCATGCCCTTTTGTACCCTTCTATATGACATACATCTACTTTGGTACCAAAACCATACAAGAACCCATCTATACCATCTATTCGTCCTTGGCGTCATAAGCATTGTCAATGCCACCCAGCATCATCTTGAGCAGCCACATAACAGGAGTAAGTTGCTGCCCAGTCTTGCGCATCATCTCAGCTGCCTCGAGATCATAGTCGCCCGTCTGGTCGATCAGACCGCCAATAGACGGGTCCTCGTCAATGTGACCGAGCCACTGCGCCGCTGCACGTCAGCATAAATTCCCATACATACCTCCTGCGACCTGTACTCACCCTGCATGTCATTGCCGACCTGGCAGAACTGGAAGGACATGGCGTCCGCGCCGACAGTGTACGACAGCTCCTGCGCTGCGCGGGAAATGACCTGCTGAACTGGATGTAAGCGATGATCACCACAAATGACATACGAGTTCCGGGAGCCTCAGCCTGGAGGGCGCCAGTGCCACCGGTGATGATGATGATGAGCTTGGGCTTGTGAAGTGCGTTGGCGCGGGCGGGGCCGACGACGAGGGGCTGGAGGACCTTGTAGTCGAGGGCGGCGCCGAGCTGGCATGGACCGTCGTAGTGGATGCGGCTAAGGAGGTCGACGGCTGCGTCATCCGAGTTGATGCGGTTGCCGTCGATGGGGGCGTTGAGGAAGCGCACCTCAATTCCGTCGTCGTCAAAGAGCGTGGCGGCGAAGGCGACTTTGGCGAGAGTTCTGGGGTCAGCACATGCATGGGTGGGGTTCGACTCACTCCTTCAGGTCGTTGATGCGCTCGCCGTTCTGCTCGCCGCGCATGGCGGCCGAGTCGTCGCAGAGGACGACAATGTCGAAGAGGGCGAGCTTGCAAAGGTCGACGGCAATGTCCGGGGTGAGGTTCCACTCCTCGCTGATCTCCTGGATCGACTCGTTGGCAACGATGCGCTGGGCGATGGCGTCGACGGCACGAGGGTCGCGGTAGAACGCGCCGATGCGCTGCTCCTGGATACAGTGGTTGAGCGTGTTAAGGATAGTCTGGTAGCTAGGGCCCTGGGGTGCGCCGTAAGGCGCTCCACCACCGTAGCCGCCCGCAGGGGCGCCGTACGCTGCACCACCGCCATAGCCAGAGTCGCCGGGGCCATACGAGCCACCAGGGCCGCCGAGGTCGCGCTTGCCGGTGCCACCCCCACCGCCGCCGCCGAAGAACGATGCAGCTGCGCCGCCGGCTGAGGGTGCGCCATAGGGAGGGGGAGGTGCGCCAAACCCACCGCCGCCACCGCTGAAGCTGTTGAGCATGTCGCGGTAGCCTCCGCCGCCGCCGCCCGGGAAGCCGCCGTAGCTGCCGCCTGGTGGTGCGCCGTACTGTATTTGGCCCTGCTTGCGCTTCTTGTTGGTCATCTTCTTGACGACGACGTAGGCGAGGCCAGCGGCCACTGGTGCGTTAGTGGAGGACAGGGGCCACTGAGCTCACTGAGTGCCATTGCAATACCCATGATGAAAGGCGTGGGGTGTGGGAAGTGGAGGGGTAGGGGTAGAAGTGGAGTGTGGGGAGTGTAGCGGTCAGAGAGGGGACGGTTGTGACGAGCTCGTATGCGAGAGAGGAGTGAATACAATGCAGACGACTAACTTCGTCAGTGGACTAGATATATACACGTCTCCGCGGCGAGGCTGTGAAAGAGTGAACGAAGCGATGGACGCGTCGGTGCCAAGGACATGTCATCAAGGCGATGCAAGTCTCCGCGCGCATTTACGCATTGCACCGCTTCCGCTCGCTCGCCCCTCCGTTCGGCCTCCGCCGCCCGGCCACCGTGCGTGTACTATCGTCTGCAATACTGCATGTGGACAGCCCTCGATCGCTGCCGGCCGGCATGAACGCGAAGATATGCATGAGTAGCATTTCAGTTTTACAGCAATAATAAGTAGGCCAGAGCGCTGTCGCAGTGATCGTCATGTCGTCACTGCAGCCGGACGTGGCCGTGGCAGATGGGCGGCGCGATTCGGGGCACCCCGAGCTGACCGACCTGTTGTTGCGCGCATCGAGCTGTCCTTGCTAGCCCGCATTTCGAACTCCCCCAGCCGACATGGCCTGTGCCGCTGGCTGAAACCCAACTCTCTGACGCTCTAGAACCTTGCTACTCACCTTTTATCAGCTCGTCGCCCTGGGCACTGGCGACTGGGCCGACCGCCCCGGCCTGCCACCCCAACTTCACGCCATCTCAGACCGCATCCACAAACAAGCATAAGGCGTCGTGCCCCACCTCCGCACTTGGCTATAGTCAGCCCATACCAGCCAGCGCCCTTGGCTGATGACTTTCCACGAAACCAAGGACAGTGAGTGTCAAGCTCTGAACGAAGTCGTATCGAATACTGTAATCATACATGCATTGTGACGAACCGGCACCAATGTACAACCTACAAGATACCCAGTATCCGCCCTTTGATCTTATACTTCGACCCGAGCGCAAACAACGCGCCAGTGAGCGACACGATCCCGGTAAAGATCCCGACAGCCTGGTACCCCGCATTGTCGACAATCAACCCATGCGTGTACTTGTTCACAAATGCGCCGTTGATGGGTGGGCCTGTAAGCGAGAAAATGGCAACCACAGCCCAGAGGATGCCGACTCTCAGGCCGATCTCATGCGCTGGGCCCGTGGTAGCGACACAGGCAGGGATGATGGCGATATACCCGCCCACGAAGAAGCCATAGAGCGACGCACAGCCGATCAGCTGTGCCACAGTATGCAGTGGGATCCAGAACCCAAGACAGACAATGCCCATACCCGTCGCGGCTGCGATGAGGACGTTGAAGCTACCCCACACGTCGCCTACTGCCGCGAACATACGACCGATAGTGGAGCCTGCGTTGATAAAGGACACGCAGTAGAATGCAAGTGACGAGGACGCGCCGAGGCCTGAGGCGCGGCCTGAGACGTAGAAGAAAGGGGAGTAGAGGCTATTGTCAGCTTGCTTGGGTTCAGCACCTACCCCCAGAAGACGGCGGACACACTAGCGGTGAGGAGGATGAAGGGGATTTCACGGAACGGCATGAACACCTTGCGCCAGGTTGTTGGTTTCTTCCGCGGCAGGCGGGTACGCACGAGTGCGCAGCCGATGGCGAAGAGGAAAAGGCTAATGAAACCAGCAGCGCGGAGTGCCCACGGGAAGCCTGGGGTCAGTCGGTCTGTCGCAAGCAAAGGACTCGCCAATTTTACGAATTAACTCGTTCAGTGCAATCGGCCAGATCGTGCCGCCTAGTCCCGAACTCGCGCCGACGATGGCCATGGCCAGCGCGCGCCGTCGGCTGAACCACTGCCCTGGCACTGCAATTGTGGGGTGGAAAATGAGCGCGCTGCCAATGCCGAAGAGCACTCCCTGCGCCAGCATGAGCTGGTAGTACTTTGTGCTCACTGGGGTCAGTGTCGCCTGGCCCGATACTTACGCGACACAAACATCAGGCTGAGTACGATGATTATCGCGCCAGGAATAATGAGGACGTGTGCGCCGTGCGCGTCGAATAGCCGGCCAACGACGAGCCCGCCAAAGAAGAGGAGGAATTGCTGTATTCCACCAATCCACGCAATGGTGTCTGGCGAGGTATCGGATAGAATTGTTTTCTCGTAGTAGTCCTGGAAAACGCCGAAGGTGTTGACTGTGGTAAGCGGAGTAAGAGCGAGGACGTACTCAGACCGAACTGAACAAACTGCATGAGGAACGAGCCCGCGACGCACAACCATGCTTGCATACCACCGTCTGGCGGTGGTGGCAGGGCGATTGGTGGCGGGGCGGGTGTGGGAGCCTCGACGACACCATGATCTGCTTGCTTGATTTCGAGGTGCGACGGTGGCGGCGTCGTACTGGACAGTGTCTTCTCCTCGTCGGGTACGAAGTGCGACATAGTAGTAGATGAAAGGGGAGTCGGAAACCAAGGATGCTGATCTCGGAAGAGCGCAAACTCGCTCCTATAGATAGCCCAAACCCCGTACCTCCACCACCTCCACTCCTCCACTTCTCCACCCGCCATTATCAATCGCCCGTCACTCGGCGCCAGTCAGCCTCCATCCCCTCCCCTCCACACCGACCGTGCCGTGTGTGAGAGTGAGCACCGTGCCTTCCTGTAAACGCGGGTTGTCACCGCGTACTGCACCTCTTCTGCTGCTTGTCAGCTGCATGCATACGGCTGGTAGCCGCGAATGGCCCCGCGGACGAAAGAGGCGAGGGTTCGCTTCGCGTTGAAGCTTGTTAGTGCCCGGTGATGAGACGTCCGGTGCGGGGCCAGGCACCGGGGCCTCGGCAGCGCCGATCACAGCGCGTGCCGAGGCTGAGATGCCGAGCGGCAGAATGGGATGGTCAATAAGGCGTTGGGCGGCGATGAAAAAGCAATGCAGGAGGTCGATAAACCATAGACGAGTGTCGAGCAAGCGATCCGTAGTGGCATCGAGTCATCGAGCACGCTGTGGCTACTGATGTGGCTGACAATTTGGGTGGGCATCGGTGGTAGCCGAAGTCGGCATTCATACCTCATTTGTCGTGATTGTGTCGTGCTCTCCGCTTATCATAGGTATATAGCAGCAAGCATGCAACACTCACTTCGCTGACTTGCAACGAACTGCTGATACCATGACAGATGCCACCGAGGCCAAAGCCAGCCGCAGCCCTTCGTCCGCATTCGAGACGTTCACCCTGGCTGAAAGTAACCAGCGCAAACTCGGCGCGCCCCACCCACCCGGCAAAGTGGCGCCACTTGCCCTTCGACCCACACGCGACCTCACCCTAGACGAGGCGATTGCCGCTGTTGAAGATACCCAGACGTCGCACCGCTTCACCGACACGCTGGCCGACCACGGCGTGCTCCTATTCCGCGGGCTGCCGATCCACAACGCATCCGACTTTAGCCGTTTCGCCCACGCATTCGGGTACAAGCCCCACGAAATCATCGGCATAGTCGTCGACCGCCCCGAGCTGGCACCCAACGTCGCACCCGCGAACGAGTCGCCCCCACACGTTCTGATCTACAATCACAACGAGTCCCCGCAGGTTCCCCATGCGCCCGAATACGTCTTCTTCTACGCCCACCAGCCGGCCCAGGTCGGTGGGGAGACCCCTATCTCGTCCTCGCTCGAGCTCTTCGCCCGCGCACAAGCTGAAATCCCCGACTTTGTGAGAGAAGTCGCAGCAAAGGGCATTCTCAGCCGTGTGACGTACAAGCCTGAGAAGCAGTACAACGGCGGCTCGACCCTCCGCCAGGCGTTCGGGAAGGACATCATCGATGGAGACGACGAGCCCACCCGCCGGGCGAAGATCGAGCAACAGATCGCTCGCTACGGTCGGGGCGAGCACACAACCTGGGAGTGGACGGAGGACGGGGGCATCATCCTCCAGCACCGTCTGCCTATGGTGCGTACGCAGCCGTCGACTGGTCTTCCACTGCTGTTTACTGGTATCGCGGCCTATTATCGCAATCAGCAGGCTAACGGCGCGCGCAAGGGCGTTACGGAGCAGCTGTATGGTGATGGCACCCTCATTCCGGAGAAGTATATTGCCAAGCTGGCTGATATCACCGACGAGATTCGGGTGCTGCACAAGTGGGAGAAGGGCGATGTGCTTGTCTTCGACAATGTCATTGCCCAGCATGGGCGGCAGCCGTGGCAAGGGGAGCAGAAGGACCGTGTTGTGCTGGCGAGTCTGTTCGATGGGGTCGTGCCGGGGCCGTACGGTGACGAGCCCTGGGCCACCGTCGTGCCGGCGCTGGACTTGTGCAACGGTTCATGGGTAAGACCTTGCGATGGCACAGCCCGAGCAAATTAGCAGAAAGCCATACAGTAATCAAGTTGTATGCAGCAGTATCTTTTGTCTGCCGCTGTCTATTTCATCCGTCTACAACCACTGTTCGTTCGGTCATCACCTCATCATTCACACTCTGATAACTGATGCCCACGACTTGAGCCAATCAGTCACACCAAGAGCATCCGCCTGGAGCAACAGCGCCGGCCAGTACCAGTACAGTACTGCGCCCACACCGGCCGCCACCAAGGCCTTGACTAGCCTCTTCCGACGCTTCAGTGCGACCACGTCCACATGCACCAGCCTCGCCTTGCCATCCTTCGACCGAGTAAGACGTACCCCATCCCACTTGCTCCAGTCCGTTCTCAGTGTAGCCCACCAGAGCCCGACTGTCGTCAGCTTGACAAGCAATTACCACGCACTGCCCGAGATAGGGTTGATGACGGTGACGCGGTTGTTCACTGGGTTGCGCATCCAATTGCTCGTCTTGTCAGTGCGTGCGCTCTGTATGTCAGTCAACAGCCGCAGTGGACAACCCACGCAGTTCTCTAGCTGCTTTTGGACTTTGTCGTTGTGTGCTTCAAACGCCTCCCTCGTGGGCTGCACCGACGCCAGGTTGTAATCAACCAGCTCGCGCACGATACGCGCAATCGCGGTCGACTGGCGGCCCAGCGTCCATCCCCACGAGCCAGCCGTTGCATTTGGCCCAATGATAGTGAAGTAGTTCGGGAACTGTGATCAGTCTACCCTCGCTCCCCACTCACCCCAGGCACAGCCAACCCCGCGTACGCCTGCGGTCCGCCCTTGCTCCTCCAGTATTCCTGGAGCTCGACGCCACCCTCGCCGCGGAGGTTGACGCTGGCTCCCACGCCATGAATGGCCACGTCTGCGCCCGTTGCGTAGATGATCACGTCGTGGTCCCGCACTTTTCCGTCTGCAGTCTCGATGCCAGTCTCAGTGACGCGCGCAATGCTCGCATTTGTAAGCTCCACGTTGTCGCGGTGCAGCGAGTCGAGCCAACCGTAGTCGAAAGCGATGCGTTTGGCACCGAGTGCTGGCATCAGTACTACGTAGCGGGCCAGACTCACGGTAACGCGGCGTCAACGCGTCGAGGTACTCTGCCGGCGCCTTGGCTGAAAGGTAGTTCAGGAGTTGGGTTTCCTGCGCACTCCGGCCTGGCTGATCGAGATCCGTCCGCCCACTCCACCTGCTCTGTGGTGTGGGATGATCCCAGCACAGGTCACTTACCTGCCTCAAGAGCCGCAGTCTGTACCCTGTGAGGACGCCTGGGATCCAGCGGAAGGCGAACTTCTCAAGTGCCGAGTACTTGCGGTTGACTTGAATTAGCTGTGGCACAGCAGAGCGCAATACCCACTCTTCTCGATGAAGTAGCCCCCAGAGCGGATGTAATGCGTCAGCTGCACGCCAGGGAGGGCTGCAACTCCAGGCTGCAGTGAGCAACGCTTCCCCACCATAACACACGATGAGCTGGATGCCCGAACTGCCATTCCCGATGACCGCGATGCGCTTGTTGGCAAGGTCGACTGAGGGGTCCCACCTCAAGTTGTGGAACCACGGGCCCTGAAACGAGTCAATCCCCGGGACATTGGGGAATGTTGGCTTTGCAAGCGGACCCTGCGCTGAGATGAGGACGTTTGCCTCGATGTCCGTCTTCTTGTTTGTCGCCGTGTTGTGTACGTGCACGGTGTGGGTTTGCGTTTCGGACGACCACTCGGATCCAATGTATCTCGAGTTGAAGAGAAAGTTGCCCTCCAGATCTACCCGTCAGCTACAGTACACCTCCCTACCACCTACCGCGACGTTTGACCAGCCGCTTCCAATACGCCAGCACCTCGGGCTGGGAGGCAAACTTGTCATCCCATGACGGGTCGAGGTCCGAGTACAGAGCGTACAGATGGATCGGGACGTCGACCCCTGCCCCGGGCCACAGGGCATCACGCCACACTCCGCCTGGCTCGCTACGCTTCTCCAAGATCTGCCGTCAGGATGCAACTGAAGCTTGACTCACAGTAATCTGGACCTTGTGGCCCAGCTCGTCGCGGAGGCGGATGGCCTGCGCGATGCCAGAGATGCCTCCGCCGATGATGACTACGTGAATCGTGTCCTGTGGCATTATGCTGTCAGTGGGGAGTGGTCGGCTTTCATGAGCTTGAGCTTTGTACATAAGCTTGAGCGCCGTCACTGCGCGAGTGCCCGAGTGTGCAATCGCGTGCCATTGCTTACGGGGGCTACTCGCATTCCCTCGCCAGCGTTCGACATTGGGTGCATACTTGCATGCCACTGCTGGCGCTGGCAGGTCCGTCCGACTGAGCTACGTGCTAGGTCGTGCTGATGAGAACTCATTAGTATGCATCAGCAGGCTGCGCTGATCATGTATGCTGCAAGTTGCGGCGGTGCGGTGTGCAATTGCGACATCTGGGCGGAGGTTGTCGTCATAAACGCATCGGCTCGGGCTATCGACCATTCCTCAGGAACGGTTGTTCCGATGCTGGTTCGAACCCGAAAGTTGCAATGGGTTTCGGTGAACGAGAGAACTGTAATTGAGTATACGACCTTGCGAGTAAGCTGGGCCCTTTCATTGCCATGACCGAGGTCGCACAGTCTCGCTGCCTCGCAGGCATGTGTCAGAACACCGGAGTTGTGTCAGGACATCGAAGTTGTCGCACGACCGAAGCTACTGCGGCAAGCTTATGCTTTGACAAGAAACTCTGTGGGAAATATCTATCTACCAAGGTCTCTTGAGAGGAGAGCCCGTGTCATACATTGGCCAAAGCATGGTAATGAAGTGAGTTAGCGCCGCAGGTTGGCTCCTCCTTTCCGTCGGTTTCCCATAGCGACGACCCGTAGTTGCCCAAATGCACATGCATACTACTGACTCAACTGTACTACCTCGCTACTCCCCGTCCAAGGGGTACGTCTCCTGCTGCAGGTCCACCTGGATACCACCCCGCTTCTTGTAGTCTCCATCCGGGAATGGACGCTTCCATCCGCCCTCGGCCACCGGCACGGACAGCCACAACCGCAACAGGTGGCGACGGGGTGCTGGAGGGGCGTAGTCAGTGTACGCGGTGCGTGCGTGGAAGACGTGCGCTTCTGTTAGCGATACCCAGAATGTCGACTCACAATCAGCAAGGAGCTGGATGTCGCCGACCTCGAGGATGGTGTGCAATGCCAGGCGGCCGGCAGTGTCCTCGAGGACCTGGATGGCCTCCTTCTGCTCCGGGGTCATGTCGGGGATGAGACCTGCCTCAATGAAGCGGCCAGCTGAAGGTTAGTCTGGCTCCGAGAGCGCCACTCACTGGACTTGACGAAGTACGGGTCAAAGTGGGACAGCATCTTGCCATCATGCCAGTAGAAGACAGCCTTGCGGAGCCACCCATCCTGGCCCTTGGAGGCCTCGCCCTTGCGATCGTTGTACCAGTCAGGCTTGACTAGGAGCTTGACAACGTCGGGGCGCTCCTCCTGCAGGGTGTTGAAGACGTGGTGTGCGGAGACGATGTCGCTTTCGCCGCCCTCCTTTGCGCGGTGGAGACAAAGGAGACCGACGATGTCCGAGTTGTCGGTGTGGAAGAACTGGCGCGCAGCAGTGCTGCTGTCAGAGATGTTGGAATTGCTGACTTACGAGTAAATGCGAACCTTGTCGATCTGGGTCGGGTCGTTGCCGATGTCCTTGACGTGGCCAAGGACGTGGCCCTTGCCATTCTGGCTGAGAGTGTAGCCGAAAACGGTGCCGATACCGAGGTAGATGGCGGCGGACTTCTCTACACCCCATTTGGTCACGGGCAGGCCCTTGATCACTGCCACTCCACGGCCGTTGATGATCTCATCGCGCAGGCCGTGGAGGAAGTCGTACGTCTCGGGGGCGAACCTCCAAGTCTCCTTCGAGATTGCAGTGAGTGGCTTTCCGGTCTTCTCGAACTCGTCGTAAGACTCCTCGAGCTGCTGAATGAGCTCGGGAGTCCAGCGGAACTCCCACAGCGAGTGGTCGGCCTCAAGCTGCTCCTTCGTCCAAAGGGTGCGGCCCTCGACACGCTTCGGGAACTTCTCGTACGGGACGACCTTGTCGAGGTCGGGCTCGTGCTGACCAGAAGTCAAGCCGAGATCGTAGACAGTGGGTTCTTGAACAGCAACAGTCATTTTGGGTTCTCGTGAGTTGAATGGATATTGGTGCGTAGCACTCGACAGCGTTTTATACTACCTCTACCAGCTGGAGAATTGGTCCACGCAGATCAACTTACCAAATGCTTGCGTGCGAGCATGGCAGGCGTCAGAAGACTCGCATATCATAGCCCGAGCTGACGACCAATGCATACTCACTGCGCACACTGTAGCAAGGATGCACAATGATGCAAGACGGCGGCCACGCTGCGTGCAGTGCCTTTTGGTGGCGATTGCGCCACACTCGGCCGTGATGACATCTTGAGCGCTCGATATAACGCCATTCGGTGAATTGCGATTTGGCGAACCCCGTTTGCCGGCACCCTTTTAAAAATCACCAGCACCTTATTAAACATCAGTAGCACCCATTTACGCGGGACCAAAAACCCGATTAGGAACGCCCCTAATGAAGATTAGAACACGATTTTGTATTGACTATTAGCGGCCTCAATTTTGCCCCCGTCACCTCTCTATCTGCTTCCGCTACGCCCCGACACCGTCATCTACAACGCTCAACTCAATCCCATCTAGCCATTATACACTCACTCTACTCTATCCATCTCTATCATTTCCCTCTAGAACTGCGTATGGACACGCTCAGCAGCGTGCGCGAGCTCTTAGATCGCCCACCTGCCGAGCTCACCATCGATCAGCGACTCCTCCTCGGCATTCTCGAGCAGTTGGCCGCTAGCAACGAGCGTGCGCCCTTCCCACCGACTCGCCACCCTTCTACTCTTCGATCTTCGAGCCCTTCCTCTTCATCATGCACGCTGTCCGCACCGCTACCTGGCTCCTCGAGCGTTGAGCAAGAGCGCTTAGGGGTTACAGAGGTGTTCCCGGGAGGGAGTCTGAAGATTGACCTCCTCCAAACCCTTCGTGGCATACATCATTGTAAAGCCCTCGTCGAGTAGGCCTAGGCCGCAGTGTTTGTTAGTTATGGGGCTCAAACGCCGTCACAAATATGGG
>BCJH01000028.1:0-235580 GCA_001600275.1 Cutaneotrichosporon curvatum | reverse complement strand
AGACGTCCAATAGATACGAAATCGCGTGGCAGTTTGCAATCGTAATTGCAGGCAGTCGGGACAGAGATATGAACATGCCACTACACGTGAGTACCGTTCCCTCGCGGCTCCGTCTGTTGTTGTTCTGAGTTCTGTACCTCCGATATCTAACAATCGCTCAACGGCGTGTATCTCGATGAAGAGTGATGATGCTCCAGAGGTGCAGGCGACAAGAAGTGGATCCAAGCAGTCAACTGCAGTCAAAACGTGCGCCTAGGTAGGTTCATCCGGTGCTCTCATTACAGCCCGCCGCAGGTCTATTTAGCAGAAAGTCCATTGTCCCACTGACTGCCCTGTACACAAGCCAGCCCCAGCTTGATGCTAGGAGGGTCAAACTCGACAGACCTGATACCTCGTTGGTGACACTCGTGCTTCAAGCAGCCGCCCATCACCTCACAGAGCTCATTCTGTGTTCAATGGTAGCATCATCGATTCCAATACCAGGTGTCAAAACTTCTTAACTGAGCAACCGTTCAACTTGCAGTGCTGTGAATTTGGGCAGCTGAAGGAATTGCACGCTCTTTGAACTGTCTAAATTCATGGAGATATAAGGACAGTATCCAAAGAGATAATTGGATCGTAGGGCAACGAGAGGCAAGCACTGACTTGCCCTGTCCGACATGTTACTTTATTATTGATGTATATCACTGCAAGTTATTTTCGACTGCAGCTGTTTATGGGACATGGTACGCCAATCAGGCCACCCGGTTAGTGATAGATGTGTATGTTTTGTACCCTGTGGTCCGTTATCAACGTAAGGATGAGTGGTGGCCGTATACGATATCTGCGAAACGTCTCGCTCTCTCCACCGCACTCCCAAGTGCTGAAGCGGAATATGGCAGTTGTATGTGCTGCTGGTCAGACTCTCCGGCTTGTGAAGCTTTTGTCTGACTTTGAATGAGAGAACTAGCCAAGCCGTTTTACAATGATAACCAAGGCACATAGCACTTGCCAGCACACCATTCGCTACATTTCAACGTTGCATGTCGACATAGAGGAGAAAGCTGAAGATGACGAGATTGTACTTCATCCCGACCACTCTCAGCTCTACTGTGCAGATGAGCTGTAGCCCAAACCAACCCATAGGTCTGCGCAAGTGCAGCCACGACGCCATCGGTATCACAGACATTATATACGGCATCTAGGACGAGTGGAAGTCTGGGAGCATTCAAGCGACGTCTTAGGAAGCCTGCAGGTTTGATTGAACTCCCCATACATTACAGAAGGTCACAACCAACCCATTGACCCATGCACCGCTTCCATCTGCGTACGGATGTGTATTACAAACTTTGCATGTTCAATGAAGAGCCGCCTCAGCTTGGTACAGACTCCAGACGGGACGTGGCCCTGCGGAAAACAAAACTATGGTGTGAGATCAGGCATGGAGTGCTGTATGATTAAAGTGATCAGCAGAGACAACAGTCGATTTGCAGGTTATGACTTTCAAATTCCGTGACATGCTTCATGCTTGCAAGAGCATCCAGGTCCACCGACACCGGACAGCGTATACAAACAGATGTAGTATCAAAGCATTATCGTCGTGATGTGAACGATCCAGAAGTGTGATAACCACAGACTTGTAACCAGGAGAGAGTCCCGGAGTATGGACGGACGATGTTCTTGAACTTTCGATCCACACGGTCTGAATGTCTTGCACCATGCCAGCGATAAAGTTGTGCCCTGCTCCATGACGATGCACTGCATCTCCATCCGAGCCGTGTATGTCCAATGCCGATCTCCTTGGTAGGGAGATATACAATCGACAAGACACACGTTGAAATCTGCGACCAAATCACATCTAGGTTCTCTTGTTTCCGCACTAACCTATAAAGTCACAACTTCTCTAGGATGTGATGCATGCATCCATGAAATTATCAGATCACAGAGGTAGCTAGTATGTATGCATTGTCAAATTTCTAGCTTTGGAGAATCAGCGAGAAGTGATGAACGAAGTATACCGTTCTGAGTATCGCAGTTAACATACGTCGCTATTGATTCAATTTTACTCCCGCTTGATTTCGGAAGCCATCGTGACACATCCTTCCACTGCTATCCTGCATGCGTGGGTAATGTACGATCTCGCCCTCAACGTTGTGGGCTACAGTATGAGCGCCATAGAGATGTGCAATATCCTGGTGCATCTGACGAGCTTCTGTGTAGTAAACAAGGCGGCCCCGTATAGCGATGACCGTCCGGAACGGAGGTTCTCACTTTATTGATCAGTGAGTGCATCGACTTTTCATGGCGCCTAGCTGGGCATGGGAATGGAGAGGGAATCGTAACATGATGGAGCAGATGGCACCACGCAAAGATTGGAGCCATTGCTTTCTATGGAGATCGTAATACTCCCGAACGTCCTGTGGCGTTGGACACCGTAACAAGGCAATGCCAACGCTTACCATGGGGTCAGTCGAAGGGGCGCAGGAGCGTCGCGGCATGGGGACCTTTGGCAAATGATCTTTGTCACGGGAGTCTGCCTCCCTCTTCCCATGTCTCTCGCTGACAGGAAATATTGCCCTTCATCTCTTCCATGAATATTTGGTTGTGGAGAATGACAATGATGCGAGATGTACAATCATATCAAACCGTGGATGGGTTCTGGCTGACCGCCAGAACAGCATATAGGTTAGGCGGCAAGTGTTATCTGTGAAGTCGATATATCGGTACTCAGGCACAGCTATACAAAACGTGAATAGCAACTCGGGCCATCTGCAAACTTGATGTAGCTCATACCAACCAAGACGAAGTGAAATGCGTCTCGCGTTGTGTACATGTCAGTCTTGGCTTTCGCGCAGGAACGGATGCCTAACACGATTGAGCCCGATACTTACGTGAATCTTTGTCGCTCGTGCAGAAGCAATCCGATGTGCAACGCAAATGACATCGGAAAGCTATTTGCGAAGAAGCTGGCCCGTGGTGAACAAAGTCCAAAGAAAACGTGAGTCGTGGCTCATGGTGAGTTCACGTTCCCACCGTGGCTCACAGTGTGCCTGATCAAAAGTTCAAAATGGAAGTCATACGTGCAAGGAAACATCAGAGAGCTCGGTGGAATCAGCAATATAAATAGCAAGCACCCCTACCTCCATCGCCCGTGAACAGACTTAGCGAAAAACCCACAGTACTAACCACCTGCTAGGCGAATGATGCATACACATAATGACCTGGTGAGCTTTTAGGCACTCTCCCCTCCAGGCACGAAAACGACAGGATAGAATCGATGTGTGAGGTGCCAATGTTCATCACGGCCGTGTGGCCGAGTGGTTAAGGCGACAGACTTGAACGTTTTGCTCAATATCTGTTATCGGAAGATGCGCAGGTTCGAACCCTGCCGCGGTCGATTATATTTTTGCTTTTTTATGTTATGATCTCCAGCATTGCAGTTTTGCCTTGCTCAACAACCTATGGCAGTCGCACCACTGACTTGGAAGAGTCACGACTGCTTGCCATCTTGTCGTCTTAGACAGAAGTCGCTGACATAGCCCACCGGCATGTCGATTCGACCGGGTGCTTCCTGCTTCCAATCAATCCCGGCCCGTATTGATGAGGACTGCTGACCTACTCCATTGTCCCTGCAACTCTGAGCAGCTTGCATGATGGGACAACAGGTTGTACCTTTGATACTCTTCAGTCGATTTGTGTGAACCAGACACCGAGGTCGATCCCTACGGGAGGCCACTGCTTGATGCTCTGAAGTAGAAGGCAGAGGGAGGAGCTTCAGTCGGCGTTGGCTAATCTTATCTTGTACCTTACACTTACGTAACTGCTATTTGAGACGTCATGCGCTCCAGTGTTCATCTCGTGTACCATGGTCCCTGTTTCCTACTCCTCTCTCAACGGGCATGAGGCTACTACTGCTCTGCGTAGCCTTTCGCAGCCTTAGCCTGTTGTTACCGCAAACGTTCTTCCAACCGGATGAGTTCTATCAAGCCCTAGAGCCTGCGTATGAGGCTGCCTTCGGCCGAGGCTTCTTGACGTGGGAATGGCACGACTTACCTCGAGGTGTATCGGCGGCGGTCTCGCGGTCATCCCACCAACATAGCGCATGGTACAAACAGTGGGATGATATTGTCGTTGGGGGACGATTGAGAGGTTGGCTATGGCCTGGCGTGTTCCTGGTCCTCTACAAGGTGCTCGCCTTCTTCTGTTTGGATCGCACTCGGTTGATTGTGAGTAAGAGCGCGCGCGCACATCTCTGACAGGAAGATCATAGCTCCGAGAGCTGTTGGGGTACTTGTTGCGGCGGCGACCGACTACCACACCTCTAAGCTTGCTTGCAAAGTGCTGGGTCCAGGATACGCATCTGGTGCGGTGAGTCATCCCCCTCGCGCGATCTAATGGAGGCTCATGACTAGCTACTCTTGTCCTTCACATCGCTCTTTCATGGACACCTTCTAACTCGAGCGCTGTCCACTTCTCCCGAGACATTGCTCACAGTAATGGCTCTTGTCTATTACCCTCTTCCGGGACTCTCTGTCAAACCACAACTTCCCGTACCCGACCATCAACAGCAGGGGAAAAACTACGGCGTGATGGACCGTCGGGAGGGAATAGCGGACGGGTGGGACTGTCCGTCGATATCCGCCAACAGCATCAAGTCGCAGTGGAGCTACCCACTCGTCGCCGCTGCACTGGCTGCGACATCGATTTGCATTCGTCCCACCATGCTCGTATTCTGGGGCTATGTTTACCTGGAGTGCAGTCTGCGATTGTGGAGGTCGGCCGGTCTGCTCGCTTCCGCTGAGGTGACGGCGAAGGTTCTCCTAGGTGGCATGACAGCGGTCGCTCTGTCTACACTTTTGGACTGGCTCATGGTTGGCAGGCTGGTCTTTCCCGTTCTCACCTTTTTCCACCGGAACATTGTAATGAACATCTCAACCTTCTACGGGGCCACGAACATCACATACCACCTGGTGCAGTCGTTGCCGATCATGCTGTTTCCCATCTGGTATTGGTGGGCCAAGGGGTTTGCTGCTGCCCTCCTCCCTGCGAGCATCTCGTCCAGTTTGGCATCGCTCGACACCCCTCCGCCATTATGCACATTAGCGCGGGCGGTCACATTCGCTGTGGCAGCTCTGTCCTTGTCACCACATTCGGAGTGGAGATTCCTGCACCCCATGTTGCCTGTTCTTCTCCTCTTCGCTCTCCCAGCACTGCAACAAACGTACACAGCATCGGTCGCCGGAGGACACTACTTCTGGACTTCACTGCGACAGTACTGCCGGGTCCCTCGAGGAGCCTGGTTGCTCGTGACTCTCGCCCCCATCATACCATACATCTACCTCAACACGTTCCACGGGGCTGCCCAGGTCTCTGTGATCCACAACCTTCACTCTGGGCAGTATGGCGACGTTCGAAGTGTGGTGGCTTTAATGCCTTGCCATTCTACACCGTGGGCTAGTCACCTAGGTCATATCGACGGCTGGTTCATTACGTGCCAACCTCCACTGGACAGTACAGCTGGAAGAACGGAACAGGACATGTTCTATGACTCGCCAGTGTCCTACGTCCAGCAAGTATTCCCTCATCCGCCATCGGCAATGCCTCCTCCGCCATTATCACGGAAGCAGGCCGTCATAGTTGATGGCTCGCCCGTCCTGCCGTCGCATATCATTCTCTTCGGCGAGCTACTCAACCGGACGGAGAATATGGGCGAGGTCACTGTCTCTGTCGCCCAAGCCCTTGAGGAAAGGGGTTACGACGAGATAGCTGAGCTTTGGAACGGGTTCGACCTGGCTCAAGACGAAGAGAAGCGAAAAGGCGCCGTCCGCGTATGGTCTCTGAAGCGCGTGCCACTGAAAGACGAGCTAGGCCAGTGAAGTTGTATGATATTTAGAATGAGACTTAGATGACGCAGATCTGACACCTTCACGCAGACCGGCCACTTGGTATGCCGTACGAGCGGGACGATCAGCAGACCCTCATCACTTCACTGCAACATCACTGTCCAACACCGCATGCATGTCTATAGGAGAAACCTAGAGCAGTCAAGCACTACTGTTCACGTCAGCATGATTCCAATGACGGTTAAGGTATGATCAGACACAGGATATCCTCTTGCGAGGAAGGTTCGATTCCAAGGGGTTGTCGACATGCTTGGATGCGAAGAGGGAGTCCCATATTCATCAAGAATTGACGATAGAAATGGCAAACAACTACTCACAGTTCCTGCAGACATGGCCATTTAGCGGGTCTTGAAGTAGTCAAGGAGGACCTGGAGGCCAGCGGTCTCGGCACCGTAGTTGGTGACAACGACACACGAGCAGCCAACGACCTTGCGGGGCTTGCCCTCACGGTCGATCTTGGAGAGACCGGCCCACTGGCCGAGGACCTTGGCGTCCGAGACCTTGATGAGCTGGATGTTGTGCTCGGCGCAGAGAGCCTCAATGAGCTTCGAGTACTCGGCCTCGGTAACGGTCTCAACAAGGACACAGAGGTGGGCCTCGCGCTTGTCAAGAGCCTTGGCAGACTCGCGGAGACCACGGGCAAGACCGTCGTTGATCTAGGGATATCAGCACAAGTCACTGCACAGGTTGTTTTCGCCACCAATTTTACTCACCAGGGCAGTCTTGAGAACCTCCTCAAGGGCGTCCTCGACGGACATGGGGCCCGACTTGTCGACAACTTCGACCTGCTCGACCTGCTCGACGGCGGCGTTGGAAGCGGTTTCAGATCCGGCGTCAGACATTGTGATATAGTCTTCTTCCACCGTTTTTAGGGAGATAAGAAGATAAAGTTGAGATGGGTTGGGTGGTTGAAAGTCCGCACGCAGACGACTAACGACGAGCACAACGCGCTCATCGACGGCAATACCGTCGGAGTTTGAGAAACTGAACGTGGCACTTTACGGTGGTCTGTCCATGAGACTTCATGGAATTCAGTTCAACTACAGTCACTAAATATACCACCCATTTAGCCACGTTAGTCATCCGCTCATGGCAATAACACAGCGCGGGTTGCGCTGATCTGTGGCGTTGAGGGAGACACGCTGCGCTGCTATGCTGGTTGCCCCTGGACATGCTGGACATATGTGTCGATTTGAAGAAGGTGCTGCCAACTCCCAGTGGCCTGAGCTCTTCGTTCACCACCTCTCAAACGTGTCGTGGGGGCTTGTGGCGGCGGGATGCTCATTATTGCCCTCCCCAAGCGAACGCAATGACGTTCGTCTACATCTCCCCTCCCACAGCTGTCGTCTGCTAAGCGTAGTGCATTCGATACCCAAGTTGCAAATGACATGCGACCCAGAGTCCATACGAATGCTGGATACAAGGTTGATGATGACAGATTGGCGGAGGGACGGGATGCATGAATAGGAAATGGAGTCAAGCCCAGGCGGCGCTGAACTCACCCGAGGTCGGGGCGAGTAGCGGCAATGTGTCCTACGGCCGCCTCTGTCACCTCTGCTAGGTCACCTACACAATGTGAGAGTACAAGGACCTCGTCTTCCCGCACGTTGAGTTCTTCGATCATCTTTGCGATAACGTTCTCGCTCCTCTCATTTTGGAGAAGTGCCTCTTCAACGAGGTTGATTTTACCGTCCACAGTCGAAGGTGGCCACTGTGACCTAAGTCTTGACATCGCAATGATGTAATCCGACACCTGATCCATGATAGCACCGACTTCCTCGTCGCTCATCGTGTAGATGTCATTCTTCTAGCATGACACCATGGATGCGTTCTTTAATCACGAACTCTGGGGAGTTGTACAGGACCCTTGGGACCGGGATGTTGGTGTACTTCCGTATGAGTTCCACTGCTTCTCTTGCGTTGTTGTTCTTCTCTTGCACTTTGTACTGTATGTGGCCATCGTACCCTGCCTCTGTGCATGTGACCAGGACCACATAGTCGTCAAGAATGTGGATCATGCGATCGAATGGTGGAGAATGCGCGTTGTCATCATTGCATTTGTTCTTTATAGCCAAGGCCGCGGCTTCAAGGATGATCTCAGGCGACTCCTCCTCGGACATGGAGCCTGACTTGTCGACAACTTCGACCGGCTCGTCCTGCCCGGCGGCGGCGGTGACGGCGGCGGTGGTGCCCAAACTGGCGTTGCACATTGCGCGGTAATCTTCCTACGCCGTTCTGGAAACAGGTGAGCGTGAATGGAGTTGATTGAGGTTTTGCATGTTGGTCATCAACAAGCGTGCTGCGAACAACGAACCGTGCGCTCGTCGACGGTAGAGCCGGGGTTGTGAGGAGGTGCGCGTGGCAGGTCAGCTTCTTGGAATTGGCACGCGGCACGTCGCCGTGGTGCATGAGGTGCATGGGTGCGCATGTGTGCATGGGTGTGCTGCATCTGCCCATTGAATCACACAGCGTGGGTCGCGCTGATCTGTGGCGCTGTGGCATGTGGCAAAGACGCGCTGTTGTATCGGCTGTCCCTGGGCTTGTGTGTCGATTTGGCGAGAATATTGTTCAGCTCTCAGTGGCCTAAGCTCTTCGTTCACCATGTCTCGATCGTGTTGGGCTGGGGCTTGTAGCGGCGGTGCTCATTGTTGCCTTCACCAGGCGAACGCAACAGACGTTCATCTACTTCTCCTCTCCCACAGCTGTCGTCTGCTTTTGACACGACTGCTTTTGTCCAACAGTGGAAGACGAAAACGCACCCTCGGCCGCACACCACTGCCATGTACACAAGCAAACACACGCTGCCTCGGAGCGTGGTTGTCTGTACGTGCGTAGCGGGTGGCGGTCTACACAAGGTGCCCTCCACGCGACAGAAAGTAGTGTCTGGAGTAGAGAGTTAGGCTTTGCGGACTTCCACACAATCAACAGAGAGAAGCTGCATCGGATGTCGGACCTATTCAGACAGACGTTACATTTGATCTAAAGCGCCGCGAGGCGCTTGCGGACGCCAACAACAGGACGCAAGCTTCTTCTCTTGCCCGCGGCACATGGCTAAGCCATTGCTACCACGGGGCCTCATGCGCGATGTGTAACCGGTTTGCTGCTCCTCGACGAAGGACGCACACGATAGCGGAGTTAGATCGGACATTCTCGCTACAAATATGGTCCTCGCACTGACAGTCGTCGACGAGGTGTCGGGGGATTTGACAGGGCGGGCAAAGGTGCTGGGCATGTGCCTGGAGCCGCCTTGGCTCGGGTACCGAACTGCTCCTTCCGGCCGCATGCATGCTCGTGCGAGAGAGAGGAAGAGCGTGCACGGAGAGCGTCGCAGCTGTGTACGACTTTGCCTTGAGGGAAAGGAAATGGGAGAGGAAAAGTCTCGGAAATTGGTCGATGTCGATAGGCTTGGGCGGGTTGGCCCCAAGACCGCCCCTTCAACGGCCCCGCCAACCACACGCGTTGGCGCTCTTGGGGCTCGCTGGGTTGTACTGACCAAGATGAATGTTCGTCACGGCACTTCCGCAGAGGCCGGTTTTCGCTAGCTGATGATGATGACTGCTGCTGCTCTTCTGCTGCTCTGCTGTACTGCTGATCGGCTGGGACCTTGACCTTGTTCGCGCTCGTGCAATGAGATTCCCGAAGATGAGAGTGCCGCAGCTAGTGCATCAGAAATGAGATCTCTCCAAACCTCCCTCTGCTCTCAGCCAGCCGGGGCAAAGCGAACCCAAAACCCACCCACCCACTCAGAGGCTAAGGAGTTCAAACTCCGTGCCGTGCGTGATAGACGTCCCTCCCACCAACAACTTGCACACTACTCTTTGTCCATCCAATTCGTGGCTTGGCTTCCGACTCGCCTTTATTGGTTCTTTTTCCTCTTACTATCAACACGAGTCTACACCAAGTCACTTCAATCCCATCCACCAACTCCAATCCGATGGGTCTGGACCAGAAGTTCTCGTCCGAGACTGCCCAGCAAGCTCCCTCCAGCGGAAAAGCGCCGCGCAGCTGGGTCCCTCGCGCCTGTGATCGATGTGAGTCGGCAAGAGTCGCTACACAACATACATTCCTTCAGCGCTGACGTCCTCTTAGGCAGGAAACGTAAAGCACGTTGCGGTACGTGTCTGCTCTCAGCCCCAGGCGGATGGGCGTACATTGCTAATGAATGACAGATCAGCAAGTGCCGTGTCGTAACTGTGCCGAGGCTGGAGTCACCTGTACGCACGATGCTCCGGTTCTGAAGCGTGGTCCCCGACCAAAGTGAGCCAGCCGTCTCTCTCTCATGCTGATGACAGACCTCGCAACAGGGATGTGGAGAGCCGTCTACGCAATTTAGAAAGCCTCCTGGCTAGTATATCATCGGGATCGTCTTCCGCTGCCATCTCCCTCTCTCGACGAGAGTTGGATCAAATCAAGCTTGCCGCCCATATTACACCTGGTCCGCCATCGGATACCTCGCCACCTTCCGACTCAGAGAACGACGGAGGAACGCCCAACAAGAAAGCATGGTCCGGTGCACCAGGTCCTGAAGCAACACCATCAGCAACTGCTCCTACCCCCAGCACCATGTCTGGCAACGGTGCGGGAGTAGAAAACTACGTTCCATCCATCGTGTTTGACGCCTATGGTGTACCCACCTCCTCCCAAGCTCTACCAAACAACCCTGTGGGCGGTGCTAATCAGACACTTCAGCCTGCCATGACAGACCCGGCGGCCCTCGGTGGATACTCGACCAATGTCAAGGGATCGAATACCTCGAAAGGAAAAGACCTGCTGTATCGGTGTGTAACTCTGCCGTAGCCGGCCGAAGCTCCTTGCTGACACTTTGCAGCGATGCGGAAGGTCAAACGAAGTGGTTGGGACCATCCAGGTGAGTCGCCACTGCCGTCCCACAGAAGCTGATAGCAGTGGCATGCCTTTGCTGGAACGTTTGAAAGTGAACGGATCATGGAACCCTCCCCTCGATGACAACGGCAATGCACTCACGGATGAGTGGATGTCGCTATCCAATGCAATTGGTGTGGATGTCGAGAATTCAGACTCCCTCGACCGTTTCGCCTCGGTCAACCCTACTGCTGTTGCGTCGCCATCCAGTGCCAACGACGACTACATCTGGGAACGTGTAACGCAGGTCATCCCAGCAGATCTGCTGGACAATCTTGTGCGGTCGTACTTCACCATCAGCCATCTTTGTAAGTGATCGAAGCTGAGACTCGCTTATCAATCCAGTGTGGCCCATCCTTCACGCTCCGACGTTCATGCAGTCCTACGTCAACCCCGACCTTCGCAAGAATCCATCATTCGTCGCCCTAGTCCTCTCTATCTGCTCGCTGTCCTGCCGGTATACACCCGACAATCGGCTGCGCCAGGCTACATCCTCTGGGCAGCCGTTGGCCGTGGATCTCATCGAGCTAGCCAAGGAAATCGCTGCTTCAGCTTCGGCGGAGCGCTCCGACCTGTACATCGTACAAGCGCTATTCAACCTCGCAGTCGTGCAAGAAGGCGTGGCAAGGTCAAATCAAGTCTGGATGTTCCTCAGCCAGGGTGTGAGCATTGCGCTGGACCTGGGTCTTCACCGCCGCAAGGACGAGTACAACTTTACAGCCATCGAGATTGAAGAGCAAAAACGTACCTTGTGGGCGTTGTATTGTCAATGTGTGCAAGCGAGTTGCACATATGGCCGACCGCAAATGCTGCGGCTCATCGACATTGAATTGGACGAGCCGGCAGCAGTTGACGATGTCTACATCTCTGTCGACCAGGGCATCGGCACTCAGCCACCGGACCGCCCCTCCGTTATGGCTGGATTTGTGGCTGGCGTGAGGCTGCACATGATTTTGGAGAGGACCATCCGTCGCGTCAACAGCATCCACCGCCAGCCTGACGACTCCAACATCACTTTTATGGACTTGGTTACCGGCGGTCAGGAACGAACTTTCCGCATCAGCGACGAGTTGGAGCTCCTCCCACATGTCACGGACGGACTTGTCGGGGACTGGTCGTTCTCCCCATCCACCGTGTCAGACTCGGACTCGGTGCGATTCTTCCAGCGCACGCGTGTCTTCACCCTGCAGCAGTTCATCCGCCTCTTGTCGGCCAGGCATCGACTGGCCGAGATCCTCGGTTCCTCTGATCAGTCACCAAGCGATGGGACGGAGGAGCAAGCGGTGCTGCAGCAGATCACCCAGTCGGCTCTCGGCATTGTGGGGACCTACTCTATCATCGACACTCAGGCCCGCCTCGACTACTTTGGTGCACATGCCATTTCTCAATTGACACAAGCAGGCGCTGGTCTCATCGGAGTTGTCCTCCACGTGCGATCAACGCAAGTCGCCGGCAGCGAGAGTGTCTTGCACGTCGCGCTGCAAGGTCTCACAGCGAGTATTCTTGTCTTGCGCAAGCTTGGTCAAAGAGTGAGTTCCGCTCCCTGGTTCGTAGCTAACTTCAGCGCCCCGCCGGAAGCCGTGCCGCCGAGTTGCTGGTCGAATTTGCACGTGCATGCCGAATTGCGATTCCCGGCTTGCCTGGGGATGAGTCGGCTGCCGCCCCGGGCACTGTCGAAGTCCCGATGTTGCGCGCGCTTCCGCGCCGGAGCAACTCCATCACTGGCAGCATGAAGCCCGGCGGAGACCCGTTGAGTCAGACGCAGTTCGACGAGTGGTTGGGCATCGCATTGCAAGGCGCGCCGGACGTGTGGATGGCCCCCGTGGAACAATACACGCCCGACCAGAATTATATGCAGTAGGAGGAGAGGGGGTTAATCTATCAGACTCAGACCCGTTGTATGTACATTGTACGGTTGTGGACCTCGAGGCGCGGCCCGTCATGTCAATCAGTCGAAAATCGCCACATCTGCAAGCCCTTGACATCTTTGTGGCATTTGAGTTTTCCTACACGACAGCGCTGTACACCAACATCTTCTCTTTCTCTCACGTCATCTTCTGACCGAAAGTCATCATCACTCGGAACGTTACTACCACTCCAGCCAAAGCCGTACCACTCGGCAACGGCACTGGTACCTAGAACTTGCCCCCAATCTCAACCGGCACAGTGCCCTTAGGTGGCGCCTCGGCAATCTGCTCCACGACGGTCCTGTCGTGGTCCCACACCCCGGCAGTCCAGTAGACATCGGATTTGACGCGAGCCCAAGCGTCCTCGAGCGTGGGGTACCGCAGGAGCAAGACACTACCAGCCATAGGCTGGACGTTGGGGGGCAGGAGTGCGAGGTTGGCAGGGGACAGCAGCGGAGAGTTTGGTTGGGGCAAGATTGCTCGGCCGAATTCTGAAGTTAGTGGGCGTTGGGGCGTGTTGGGGTGGTAGGGAAGTGGCACACGCTTGGCAGGACGGCAACTTGGCCAGCGGCGATGTATATGCAAACTGAGCACGTTAGGCTTCACATGTCGACAGCTGCTCGCGGCTGACATGCTACACGTGTGGGAGATATCACTGACACCGGGAGGATTGTCTCGGCTCGGCGTAAACTCGGGGCACCGAGCAGTCGGGCGAGGCCTGGATGTGTCCTCCAGTGTATCGTCGCTAGTTCTGTGCTTTGTCCTGCTACGCGCCTCGACTTACCCGCCTTGCCAGCCTCCATCGTCTCCTTGTACATTTCAAAGTGCTTCCCGCGAACGCTCAGTCGTGTTGGCAGGACATCGTCTCCGACCCTGTCAGGACAGTACGCGAGGAACAGGTGCGTTGTCGGTGTTGACATTGTTCGTTTTGCAAGCTGGGATCTTGGCAGTAGTGGACGATTGTAAAGATGTGAATGAGAAGCAGGCGAGAGATAGAAGTTAGGCGTCAGGTGGCTTGCGGTGGACGCCGCTGTTGGACGTCGGAGTTGCCCACCTGGGTCGCGCGATAGCAGATATCTTGCCGGCATCGGCTCACTTCCCCCGTCATCCGCTACTGTCCGGATAGGTACGGCACAAGTCGGCACATGCTGCTGCTCTGAAGGTTGAAATCCGCATCTATTCATATATGTCTATCTAAGAGGTCCATACGCTAGCAATACATGCACATACATTTCTGGCTCACGTAGCTGCGGCCTGGCCGTGACTGATGGAAAGGACAGGCGATCAGGCTGCTCCATCGAGTTCCATCAAGTGCACAGGAGACGGACCCCGGCTGAAGCTGGGAAGAGAAGGTTTGACGTCAGGGTTGCCTACACCCAGCGGGGCAAGCTTTGGAGGAGGGGACAATCCGCCCATGACGCTCTTGGGGGATGGATTGTTGGTAGATGGGGTGTCTGAGCCGCGGAACATCGGGGTCATGCCGAACGCCTGACGAACCGAGTTTGCGAGGTGCGAGTTCGACTGGTGCGTAGAGTGCACAGGCGACGATGAGCGCGAACCAGCAGGGCTACCGTGAGATGAGCCTGCCGTGAGCGAGTAGCTCAATGACGCCACGGACGAGTAACCCGAGTTGGGTGGGGGTAGTGTCCGGTCAGCCGACCTGTTCGGGGGAGGGATGGACCCAGAGTTGAGTATTTCCTCGACCGACTTGTGGCCAGAGTGCGGCTCAGGCAGCTTGGGTGGAGACATGCGCGACTTGGTAGCGCTCACGTGGGGAGAGTTGGGAACCGACCCTTGGGCTGAGAGGTGGTGGTGGTGGTGGCTTCCCGGTCCGTGGTGCGAGTGCTGGCTGTAGGGATGTGACCGCGACTTTGCATCGCGGGCAGTGTGCGATGCGTGGCCGTGCTTGCCAGATGATGCAGAGTGACCATCGACAGGGCTAGGAGCTCGCGACCCCACGGGGCTAGCAGCAACAGATACCGGAGCCGTGACTGCGTTGCGCCCAGGGAAAAGGCTCATGCCGCGCATGCCCGCCAAAACAGGGCTAGTGTGGGAATACTCGTGGTGACCACCGCCGCCGTGCATGTTTGGCATGCCATCGTCCGAGTCATCGTCCGAAGAGGGGCTTGCGGCCCTCGACACATCCGCCGAGGGAGCCAGCGAAGCATGCGATGACCGGTGGTGGTGCATGTTGACTGGATACGGGTTGATGTGGTGGTGGAGACCAGCGTTCGACTTGTGCGCAGCAGCACGGCTCTTCTGCAGCGACATGGTGTGCTGCTGCTGCAAACGCGCTAACTGTTGTTGCAAGCTGGCGTGATGGAGGTGGTACGAGTTACCACCTGGAGCGTTGCTGCCGCCGCCGCTCAGCTTTGTCAGGTCCTCGGACGAGCCAATGTTTGAGCGGTCTTTCGGAGTGCTCGAGCTGCTAGAGTGGCCATGCTCGCCGCCGTTACCGTGTCCGGCACCGCCAGCATTGTGACCACCGTGACCCCCAGAGACATTGTGCGCCGGTGTCAGGCAGTTGGGGCAAGCGGCAGTTTGCCTGGCAACCTTGAGCCGCTTGCGGTAGCTCTTGTGGCAGTCCTCGTGGCAGCACGTTGGCGGGACGAGGTAGGTAGGGTCTGCGAGTGTACCAGCAGGCACGGCAGGGTGATTTGCGGTAGCTGGCTGGGGCGCAGAGAGGGGGAAGACGATCTGGCCGCCACCGGGAGCAGGGGCTCCTTGAGCAAATCGCTCGCGCTCCGAGAACCCGTAGGTGTTGGGTGTGCTCGCACTTGGGCTACCACCGTTGCTCTTGGAGCGTCCAGACGCGCCGGCTGCTATTTGGCGGTGACGAAGCTCGTACTCTGCACGACGGAAAGCCTCGTGGCGCTCGAGTTCGTAGAGCTGATCCGAGGCAGCGGCTGCAAGGGCCGAAATGTCGTTCATGCCCGAACCGCTTCCATTGCCGACCGGAAGGGGTGGCAGATATGGGTTAGTCGGTTGGCCACCGCTGCTGCCGCCGCCGTAGTCGTGGCGGTCAAAGTCCATGCCATACGAGGGACCGAGATGGGGCAGATGCCCTCGGCGGTCGCCCTGGTCCATGTCATGCTGCGAGGATGAGTTAAACTCTGGAACATGACTACTCACGTCTGACTCGTCGTGCCTCGCAAGCTTCGACTTCTGGCCATTCTCTGACGCAGGTGGCAGGTGGATGCGAGCGTGGCGGGTCAATTCGTCGGATCTCGAAAATCGCTTGTCGCATCCAGGATGTGTGCATGCATGTGGCTTCTCTCCGGTGTGGGTGCGAATGTGACGCGTCTGTGTGTGTCAGCAAAAGGAATTTCTTGCTCCCAAAAGTTCATCGCGATGGGTCGACAGAGTGACATACCTGGTGCTCAAGACGGTAGAACGCGCGGTCACACAATGGACACTTGTAGGGCCTGGGGATCTTGCTCTTGTCCATGTTGAGAGCAGCATCGGTAAGGGCCTTGACTGCAGGGTCGTTGGGGTCGAGACGGCCTGTGATGGGGTCTGGGATGGGCGTGGGGAGGGAGGAGAGAGGGTTGTTCTCAGAGGACGCTTCGGCCATGGTCGCTGGTTGCTGTTGGTGGGCGTGGGACATTGTGCTACCTCCGATAGCGCGGCGGGCGACGTCGGTCGGTGCGAGAGTCGACAATATTGTCAGGAGTAGGAGTAGAGGATGTCACTACGGATGCACCACGAGCGATGAAAGCTTGGGATGCACGACGTGGAGCAGCAAGAAAGGACGAGTGGCGGGAGTGTGGTCGGATGTCGGAGGGATGGCGTGCGTGCGATAAGGCTACCGAGCTATCTCCCGATACTGATGGTCTCGTATGCACTTGGAGAGCAGTGGGGGGTACGACGAGCGACGAGTAAGAGGATGGATGGGGAGTGTTGGATGGGTGATAGGTGACTCTTTGGTCGAGTTGAGTAAGTTGGAGAAAAAGTCGAATGGATGGGATTGTATGCCGGATGCCGGGGGGGAGACGTGGGGCCACGAACAAGAGGAGAAGAGTCAAAGATATACTCGGGCGGGATTGAAGAAATAAGAGTGGGCGTTGAAAACGTGTGCTGGGGTGTGCAAACCTGGAATAAAAAGGGGAGGGCTATTTAAATAAAGGAGAGGGACAGGCTGCAGGGCAGGCGGGCTGCGGGGTTGGAGTCAATTGTTTGTGTGTATGCCGGGAGGGACAGTGTGTGTGTGGGCTGACACAGGAGGAGGACTGTGCGTTTGTTGCTCTTCCTTCCGACTTGTATTTCGGGGTAATTAGATATTAGAGAGAGCGCGATGTATGGGAGGATCGAGTGCCGGGGGCTGTGTAGTACAGTAGGAGTGTAGAGGATTGGGGGAGGGGGGGGAACCGGAGGTTGCGGTTGGGTGGTGTTGTTGTTGAAGAGTTGGCGGAGGTGTGTGGGGTGAAGAGTGAGTGAGTGATGTTGATGTGGAGAGAATCTGGAGAACTGAATGATAAAGGATCAAGGACAAAGTCCAGAGTATACGGGAACTTCTACACACTACCGTGAGATTATTTTTCCCTCTTGGCCTTCCACGAAGACAAGACACACCGTGGTCTGCGGCGGCATCAGCGCTTTCTGTTGGAAGCATGTGTCGTGGGCAGGTGGGAGACCCAAAGTATATGCATGCGTATCCGGGGGGACGGAGAGAGGAGAGAGGGGCTAGATCGGCTAGAGGGCCAGGCGGGGGAGCCACAGGGGGAGGGAGGCTTTTGGCTTGTCGGCTCGATTGTCACTCTGACCTACTACTGCTCTTTGGAGGACTCCGGCGCCGACTGACTCTCTCTCTGACCGACTGGCTGACCGACCGACTTACTTGGTCACTGCACAGTTCTCTCTCGGGACTTCGGGCCACGGATGCGAATTCTCTCACCAGATCGTAAGACCAATCCGACCGACAGAGCTGTGTACTCACCCCCCATCTACATCGTCACCCGCTTCCCTGTCCCCTCAGCCTTCAGGTCTGTTTATAAGCTACATAGGGGCAGTCATGCAGTCGGGCATCTCGAGATGCCACAACACTTCATGACACCAACTGCAACGAGTGATGTTTACCTGCAGCAAACATTGCCACCCACTGCCACATCTGTCTAGAGCGTACGGCTCTGGCATATGACTACAGTACCACCACTACCACCACGACATTCGCTAATAGGCGGAGCAAGTAGGAGTTAAGAGTGGCCGACGAGGGTCCCCCTTCCTGCTCTGTCGGGCCTCCTGCCACTTGCCACCTGCCCCGGTTGCGCTAGAACAGCTTGGCTGCCAAGCTTTCCACCCCCCACTTCCGCCGTCCCCCGTTCCGGAACGCGGACTTCTACCTCTTCTTCGTCTCCACTTCCTAGCCTTTGCTTGAACACGAGACTAGGGAGAAGCGCGACTACTGACTCCACAATGGGGGCTGATGAGCAGTGCATGCCCGCTAGAGGTTTCAGACTCTGCCACAGGTTGGCGATGAGATGAGCCCAGCATCTCCAACATGTACTCGGCCTGTCCGGATTGCGGGGAGGTCGTCTACCCCGGGGGCCGCTCACGCATTCTCTTGTCAGAAAAAGTCGAAATATTTTTGTTGTTGCGAAGGATTCTTGGGTCATCCTGGTATCACCCGTCCGTCCCTTATTCCGGCCTGCGCGGGTCGGACCTAGTCCCTTCCCCTTCCCTCCCCTGCCCTCCCTGCCCTCAGGCCTCTCGTCAGATCTCCCCACGCTCCTCTCGATCGCGGCCCCGTGCCTGCAGGTTGGGAGGCCATCCTCGTCATCGGGCCTCGAGAAGACGTTCATCCTAACTACCATGACAACGCGACCTGGTAGGATGTGCACCGAAGTGGGCAGCTGAGGACAAGAGTTGTACATCTCAGCAAGCGCTGTATCACCATTGTGCTGCTCCAAAGGAGTTATGGGAACTTCTTTTGCCCCAGCATGGGGTTTTTCTTATTCAGCGGAGCACGCGGGGTCGTGGGTTTCGTCTCGGGTCGGCCGGCCGTAGCAGGCCTGTGCTGGTATACGGGAACAGATTGTAGATCACATTCCCAGACATCAAGACGTGCAAGACGTCAGGTCATATGCCTGAAATGGGCCCTGTGTCCGTTTGGGCTGCTACCCGCCCTGCCTGCCCCCCATGTTGACCGTCCTTGCCGCCCTTCTCACATGTTAAACCTGGTATTTCATGCGGTTTAAGGGTCATTTAACAGTGCGCATGTGCACAGCGGCCCCCCGGGGCGAGGACGGCACTGCCGCACAACCCGCATCCGCCGCTCTACCCGCACAACACGGGGGGTTGGGGGTAAGAAGTTAAACCGATACTCTCCCACGGTCATGTATGACTGCCAACAACGCATGTAGTCGTTTTCGGCTTGCATGATTTATTCTGAGCAAGCTGGTCGATGGGTCGCTGTGTCTGTAGCATGTAGCGCAATGTTGACTGAATCAAGACCGAGGCAACGCGGTGGTGATGGTGCAAGTAATGCACATGGACGCGTATGTGTTGCACACCCGCGTGCGTGGTCTCCCAATTGCCCGGAGAAGTCACACTGACTGCGCGGGTTGGTGCTAGTCCGAGATCCAGGGAGAGGGAGATGGGTTAGTAGTCGCCGGTGCGCGCCTCTGACCATGCGAGCTTTAGTAGAGAAGTACTAGCACACGCTATCAATGACGCGACGAGCTCGCGTTGGGATCGCGTCGAGCTCGCGACGTCGGTCCGTCGCTGCGCAGAACAATCGTCGCATCGCTCGATAACTTGACCAGCTAACCTTCGACTACGTGTATCTACTCCTTGGCCGTCATTTCCTCGCCCTTCTTGTTCTCACCCTTCTTGTTCTCACCCTTCTTGTCCTCGCCCTTCTTGTCCTCACCCTTCTTGTCCTCGGCCTTCTTGTCCTCGCCCTTCCCGTTCTCCTCCTTCTTGTCCTTGCGGGTGCCGCGGTCCTTGGGCATCTCGGTGTGCGCCTTTGTGCCGTCGCTATCCTTGGTACCAGTGTGGTCGTCCTTCTCCTTGCCATGCAGGCTTCCCCATATCTGCTCGCTGATATCGATCTCGTCAGGCGTCTTGCGACGAGCCAGAACATGGAAGTGTGCGTATGCAGGGATACTCTGCAGTCTCTGCAAACCTGTCAGCAGGGCACCCAGACACTGACAGTTGCCATACTCACAGCTGGGTTCACAAAGAAGAGGCATTCCCATCCCCGAGGGTCCCACAGCCCCCTCACCATGTTGCTGACCTCTTGCGCGCCTTGGGCTTCAAACTCGACGCCTGCCCACTTCCGCATCTCCTCGCCAGCATACTTGATGTCCTCGGCGTACCAGCCAGCCTTGGGCTTGGGTCCGCCCTTCCGCAGACCCAGCTCCGGGACTGGCGCATCCGCGTCGGGGTTCTGCACAGGCTTTGGTGGTCCGCCATCGGCCGCACCAAGCGGTCCATTGGCACCGGCTCCATCCTCCTCCTCCTTCTTCGTCTCCTCATCGATGACGGGGATAATGCCGGTGAACCCGTGCAGTCCGTTCTCCTCGATGTCGTCGTACACTTTCTCATCGTAGTCCACCAGGCTGGGGTGTGCAATAGGAACCTTCCATCAGCTGGAGAACTCGTGGCCAGACTCACCCTCGACCACACGCAGTAGTGCCGAACCCCGTACGGCATGCAGTACGGCCAGTCATTGAGCAGTACTGCATACTTGTCAGGGTCGAGCCCCTCGTTGGGGTCAAATTTGAGGAACGTGTCGTCGTCTGGGTGATTGTCCTTGTCGTCAAGGCGGTCCTTCAGCTCATCGTCATCGACGTAGGCTTTCGAGTTGGGTGTCTGGTCCTCATCGTATCCGGCGTCTTCCTCTCCATTGGCCTGGCTGTTGTCCACCTTTGCTGACTTCTCATAGTCCTCCTGGTTGACGTCGTTCGGGTTGTCGCCGTACTTGTCAGAGACCTTGCCGTTGTCCTTGGTCTTCCCCTCGTGCTTTCCTCCCGATTTGCCCTTCTGGTGGTTGGCCTCACCCCAAGGAAGTCTGCCCTTTGTCATGTAGTCGGCTAGCTATCAGTTCAACACGCTCTCTGAAGCTTACCAGCTGAGCCTCCCCACTTCTCCTTCTCCTCTGCAATCCAGTCCTCATAGCGTGACTCGATAGACTTATTGCGAGTGAGCCTGTCGAGCTCTCGCTTCTCTTCGCGTTAGCCACGTCGGTGATCATAACTCATAACTCACGGACAATGTCCTTCAGTTCACCCCAGGTAAATCTGGAAGGTATCAGTATCGTGCAGACCAAAACAAATGGCTCAACACCGCGCCAATACTAACAGTCTCGGGAAAGAGTCAAGCTCCAGCTGGGTCGGCAGGCCCTTGATCACGTCGGGAGGGTGGTGCACCTCGGGAGGCGGGTACCGGTCGTCGTCGCCGAATATCAGATCCATCAGTGAGCGTGTAAGTTGAGTATATCAAGGGGGTGCTTAATAGCCGCTCAAACGATGCCTGCCCTCCTATATATCTGACCAATGCAGGATCACCCCTATTGAGACGGGCAAAGCAATGCGGGGAGTGTCTGCACGCCGCAGCACATGGTGGTGAGCAGTGGTGGAGTGAGTTGCAAAGACGTCATTATTGACAGGCACCAGAGTGCTCCAGCCTGCAGGAGCAACGATCCGACAGATGCCAAGCATGTCGGGAGCAGCAAGACTCAGGAGAGTGTGCAAATGCAGATCTTGTGAGCAAACGAGCTGCCTCTTAGCAAGATCTCTATGCATATGCACGCATGCAGATAGCGAAAGCCCATCCACCCCACGTTGGCTCCACCATACAGTAGCACTCCGTAGCAGACCAGTTGCTGATCACGTGACCTTGCGGAAGCAATGATGTGGAGGAGCACCGATTCCGCTCAGTGCGTACGGCTGCTTGGTGGTCGAAGCCGACAGACATTTTGGAAGACCGTCACTGTCATAATCACTACTAGCCCTCACCAGCTATCCCATAGACGCTCCTTCGGCACAGCGGGATGGCGACTGCTCAGCACGGGCAGGCAACTGCGACTGTTCTCCAGGCTCTCCAGGCTCTGTACCACGACCCGGACGCAGCAGCGAAAAAGCGGGCGAACGAATGGCTCGAGGAGTTCCAGCACAGTGTACGTCGCTGTCGAGTACAGCTAGAGACACAAGCTGACAGATAACAGGTAGACGCCTGGCAGACATGTCACACCCTTCTCACGTCCGCTGAGGCGCCGCTGGAGGGTCGCATGTTCTCCGCACAAACATTGAGGGCAAAGGTGCGTTGGCGAGCTCGGACGATGGGATCTCGATGTTGACCTTTGTTAGATCCTTTATGACCTGCCCCAGCTCCCACGCGACTCCTTGCCGTCACTGCGAGATTCCCTACTTGGTGCTCTGACACCGCTCTCACAACCAGGCGCTCCCGCGGGCTCACGAGCGGTTCTTACGCAGCTCTGCTTAGCGTTGGCGGACCTTGCGCTGCAGATGCCAGAATGGACGAACGTCGTGCAAGGTCTCATTGACCAGTACGGCCAGGACCCGTCTACTGTCCCGTTGCTGCTCCGATTCTTGTCCTCGTTGGCAGAGGAGTCTTTGAATCCTCGACTGCCGCCAGCTGTGAGTGGAAGGTCGTGCGAGACAATGCTGACAGCGCAGCCCCCAGGCTCTGATGTGTATGAGGCGCTTGTTACTGGCTCTGCACAGCAGGTCATTCAGATCTTGTCGATGTATATCCAGGCTCCAGGTATGTGCTGTGTACCGGCCTATCCTGACTCCAGGCATCACGAACCAGATCAAGACGGCCATCTTTGAGACGATGCAGTCGTGGCTGCGAGCTGGAGAGTTCCCTGCCTTCGAAGTGGCCAAGAGCCCACTGTTCCCGGCCATCTTTGACGCATTGGAATCAGACGAGCTGTTCGACGGCGCGGTGGACGTTATCTGCGACCTGATCCACGAGACGCAAGAGATAGAGGACAACATGGAGGTGGTGCAGCAGATACTGGCTCGGCTTATTGACCTCCGACCCAAGCTGCAGCAGTACCAGGGCGACCCGGACAGGATACGAGGGTACTGCCGCATGTTCTGCGAGGCGGGAGAACGGTACAGAGACATCATCAAGCTCCACCCTCGCGAGGCATTGCCACTAGTAGAGGCGATCATGGCGTGCACTGCCTACCCCGACCTTGACATTGTCCCCATCACTTTCCAGTTCTGGTGGATGCTGTCTACAGCTGTCAATCGGCAGAGTGGTTTGCAGAACGACGAGAACTTCCGACCGTACATGGACATATTCGCCAATCTGCAAACGACCATCATTGGGCACCTCCACTTCCCAGCCGATAACGAGGAACAGACTGCGCAGGAACGCGACGAATTCCGATCCTTCCGTCATCGCATGGGAGACACGTTGAAGGACTGCTGCCAGGTCCTGGGGGCGCCAACATGCCTGCGTCGTTCGTATGACATGGTCGTTGCTGCCATGGCCAAGCCCACACCGTCGTGGCAGGAGATTGAGGCGCCCTTGTTCTCTATGCGATCCATGGGCGCAGAAGTCGACCCTAATGACGACGAAGTCATGCCGCACATTATGGACCTGCTTCCCAAGCTGCCAGCACACCCTCGGATCCGATATGCCGCAATCCTGGTTATATCTCGATACACCCAGTGGATCGACCGCCATCCTCAAAACCTGGCGTTCCAGCTGCAGTATGTCTCGGAGGGGTTCAACATGGCGGAGGACGAGGTGTCTGCCGCTGCCGCCCAGGCCATGAAGTTCATGTGCCAGGACTGCAACCGACACTTGGTGCCATTCCTTCCCCAACTGCACCAGTTCGTCGTCACTGTCGGCGAGAAGCTGGACCAGGCAGATATGGTGGAGGTGTGCGAGGCCATCGGCTACGTTATCTCCTCTTTGCCAAGCGAGGAAGGCGCCAAGGCCCTGCAGCAGTTCTGCGAGCCGCTCATCGCCCGTGTGCAGGCGGTCGCATCTTCGCCCAACGAGGCAGCCAAGCCCGAGTTGCAAAAGGCGGCCGACGCGCTCGAGCAGATAGACTCGTATCTCGCGGTTGTGCGTACTCTGGACCCGGTGCCCGAGTCGTGCTTCCAGACTGCTGCAACGGTGTACGGTATACTGGACGCGCTCCTGGTGAGGTACGCCAGGCTGTACTACATCTCCGAACGCGTTGCGTCCATACTGCGCCGCGGCATCACCTTCTTCCCCGAGCGAGCGCTGGAGCCCATCGTTCAACCGGTCATGGAGCGCATGGCGATCTCCTTCTCGCAGACTGGATACGCCTCATACCTCTGGATCACGGGTAAGATGGCGACCAAGTTTGCTCAATCCGCCTCAAAGCCTGGCGTCGAGGCGCTGAGTGGTCTCATCATCGGCGCGTTCGAGAATGTGACGTCCTCCTTGGGCAAGCTGTTGGAGGTCAAGACAGCCATAGAGATTGCCGACGGTGAGTCTGCGATTGGATGACGGAACGCTGATGTCAGTCATGGACGACTACGTCCACTGCTTCGAGGCATACATCCTTGCCCTGCCAGAGCAGACGATCGCTTGCCCGGCGATCGCCCAGGCTATCTCGCACACCCTGGCAGCGTTGACGTGTCCTTCCCCGCAGACCATAGTCGTCTGCCTGTACGTGCTGCACCTTCTCGCTCAGAGGATGCAGCACCCGCAGTTTATCCCCTTCCTGCAGCCGATTTTCGCCCAATACTCCAAGGTGATCCTGAGCCTCGTCCTCGCCGGCATCGTCCAGGGCTACCCGGACGACGCGTTCGACCAAGCGCCTCTTATATTGCAAGCGACGGTCACCTCGGTGTCGCCCTCGGACGCGGCAGCGTACGCCACAGAGGCACTGTCCGTTATCCCCAACCACACCCTCCCCGCCGCGGACAAGGAGAAGTTTATCGGCGAGCTCCACAGCTTCCTGCAGGCCCCATCGTCGGACAAGCTCAAGACCGGGCTGATCGGTCTTGTCCGGGCGTCCCGACGCGCGCGCGAGCGAGGACGGCAGTCGCGCAAGAGTCTCGGGGGCGACTTCTAGACATTATCAGTAGATGGGCCGGAGAGAGTGCATGGGTACATTCATGTCTTGAGACGAGTATGCAACGTTAGTAGGTAGTCATGCATATGCTGTAGTCGCATGACCATACATACCATCGGGCATTGCACGAGGATAACGCGGAGCTCGGCGACTTGCCGCCGGTCGGCGGATACCGAGTTGCCGGTATAAGAGATGCCTCTCGCGCTTTGTACTAGGCTATGGCGGCCGAAGTGTCCTTGTGACGAGTGGGCTTCAGCTTCACATGGGAGTGGACTGGGGACCCACCCGAGTGGGCGATATATGTGCTAGTCCTGTCCGCGCTCTGATGCATTCCCACACAACCGCACAACACACCATGGGCAAAGTAGCTATCGTCACAGGCGCAGGGCAGGGTATCGGCGAGGCGATCGCCCTCCGGCTCGCCAAGGACGGCTTTGACATCTCCCTCGCCGACCTGCCTCAAGCCCAGGCGAACCTCAAGTCTGTGGCTGAGAAGATCGAAAAGCTCGGCCGGAAGACAGCCTGCTTCCCCACCGATGTATCTGTCCAGTCCCAGGTCGCCGAGCTGGTCACCAAGACGGCGGAGCAGCTCGGCAGCGTGGACGGTGAGTTCGATACAGGTGGCAGCTCAGCTGACAGCAGTGATGGTCGCGAATGCGGGAATCGCGCCCGTCGGGCCGATCATGGACCTCTCAGAGGCGACGTTCGACAAGCTTCTCAGCGTGAACGTCAAGGGCGTGTTCTTCTGCTACCAGGAGGCGGCTAAGCAGATGATCAAGCAGGGCGGAGGCGGGCGGCTCATCGGTGCGTCGAGAGAACAGGAGAGAGCGAGCTGACGCCAGCGGCGTGCTCCACCGCCGGACTGAAGGGATACCCCGGCTTTGGGGGTTACTGCGCGTCGTGAGTCAGGCTCTAAGACATGGTGGGACGGGTGGACGCTGACGGAGACTATAGCAAGTTTGCCGTGCGGAGCCTGAACCAGACGTTTGCGACCGAGCTGGGGCGGCACAAGATCAACTGTAATGTCTACTGCCCTAGTCCGGTCGACACCCAGATGTGGACCAAGATCGACGAGGATCTCATGAAGGGCTCGGGCAAGCCGGTTGGCAGTCTGACCTCACAGGTGCGTTCGGGGAAGGAGGGGGGGGTGGTTAGGTGTGGCTGACGCTGATGGGCAGAAAGTTGCCGATGCGCCGTTCGGGCGGCTTGTCAACCGCGACGACGTTGCTTCGCTTGTGTCGTTCTTTGCTGGGCCGGACTCGAGCTTCATCTCCGGGGAGAGCGTGCTCGTCACTGGCGCGGAGACGTTGTACTAGGAACAGAAGGGTGTGCAAATGAACAGGCAGATGTCAGAAGATAAAAGATATGTGAAGGTAGATATTGTTTATGACATACAAATAGGTCGTTAGCCACGCTGCAGTCGCGTGCAGGCTGCCAGTAGAGTCTGGACTGACGCTGCATGAGCCTCACTGGCTCCATGGTCAGCTACCATCCGCCACACAGCACGCTGCACGCCACTGACGAGCTGCTGCCGGATTGGCGTCGGCGTCCGCGGGTGGGGGCTGATCAGGTTCCGTATCGGGCTGTCGGTTCGCTCGGTCTCTCGGAGACTTGGGAGTGCGAGCGAGCTACGCCGCCGGTCGTGACGTCGCTTCTGCAATATCCTGCAATCTTGCATATGTTGTCCAGCCAAATCACAGTACGACGGATCTTCGGTCGGACTCGAAATCCTGCTGAACAGCAAGTCGAGGGTGAAGGCTGGTTCTTGGGTCTTGCAATGCAGACTGGATGAGCAGGAGATTGACTTGCCTCACTTGATCGAATGCTCTCGTCCAGGAAGAGCACATAGGATCCTTATCTGGTCTATTTTTGGGTCTAACGTCGAGCGCTCCGCCCAACGGGGATGCAGCACTCGTTCGTGCCTGTGGAAAGTCTGGTAGTTCCAGGGTGTATTGCTATTCGCCTGAGTGTCCATGTCCTTTGGCGATGATGGCAGAATGAGTAGCTCGGCTCGGCCTGATCGATTTTTTTTCTGCTTACCACCTGGACTCTTGCTCCAGGAAAGCACTCGTAGCGCACAACAAGCCATCATGCATAGCTGTCAGACGGTAAGCTCTACTCGCCGCTAGGACAGACGGGTTCTCGCTTGACTTTTGGCAGCAGTATGGTTGGTAGCCACTGCGTCACTCCGACCACCCTCGGCATGCTCGGCAATGTGAAGGTGGATGCGCTCTCACTGGAGCGCGGCAAGGCACTGGAGCGAGCGAGACCCGTACTCCTTTTCCTCTCTCTTGCAAGACAAGGCCGAAGCGAGCAACGAGGACGAGGAGTAGTGGTAATGCGGGCTGGCGGGCGGGTGGGCGCGCGGCCGCGGGCGGGGTTGCGGCATGTCAAGGCCAAACTGGCCAACTGCCGTAAAAGGGCCTATTACTCGAGTGCTGACCTCATTGGACACCCCGTACCAGCCGCGGATGCAGAGTGGGCAGTCGGTCAGAACAGGTTAGTGGGCAGAGGCGGCAACCGCCAGGGCCAGGGCTAGACGCAAGGCAGCAGGAGGAGGCAAGGAGACGGCCAGGAAGACTGTTCATTCGACATTAAGGGTAAAATAGACCTCGGTATGCTCCATCACACATGCTCTGTTAACCAGCACCAACCCGCGGCCGCCCAGCATCTCCGCCCAGCATGCCCAGCCAGCCACGGACGTAGGCTCTACAGAAACTGGTGCCTGGGATGACGAGTAGGAGCGGAGAGAGAGAGGGCTTTTGGAGCAGAGGAAAGGGACGAGGGACGCTTGTTGTCAACCAGCCAGTCCTGTCTGCTGTCTGTGTGTATTCTTGCTGCATTAGGCACTCTGGCGGCATGACAGGATGCGAGTCATTCGTTTCCGTCCTTGGACCTGAGTTGGCATCATGAGTTGGAGATAAGGAGGGGGCTCTGGGGTTCAAATAGCACAAGGGCTGCTGCAACAGGGGGAGGGAGGGCACGGACGAGCGAAGGGGGATAGGGCGAGAGTAAGCAAAAGTATAGCTCGTTAGAGACACAGTGTTACTGGACAGAGGCTGACGGAGGAGAGAGAGAGAGCAAAGGGGCGGGCGGGCAATAGGGTCAGGTCGGAGTGGGGTGGTTCAGAAGTACATCGGCGGCAGAAGGCTTGTAGCTTTGTAGGCCGTGGGCATGCGCGGATACCGAAACTGCTACGTGCGAGAGAGAGAGAGAGAGAGAGGGTGACTGAGAGCGAGTGAGCCTGGCAGGCAAGCAGCACTTGCCCATACGGGCGTAGTCAGGACGCGGACGGACGGGCGAGCGAGTAAGCCAGCTCGAGTGAGGCCATAAGGGGGGGCGAATATGCCTAGCAGCCAAATGATAATCCTATTGGAACACTGGAAGTTTAGTAATACAAATCCTTATCGCAATGTAATAGGATCAATTTGAACCCACTTTTTTTTCTCCTCCACCCAGCGAAGGAGAGAGATTGTCCCGGTGACGCATCCGCTTCGACACAGGCCCCCCTTCCTTCCTTCCCCCCCGAGAGAAGAGAGAGGCCGGGACTTTCCCACCCCAGTCCTAAAACCAAACACATAAAGGCAAACAGACCCCGCCCGCCCCCCCCCCCTTCCCATTGCACTCAACTCTCCCTTCCGTCTTCCTTTCTCCTGCCCATCTCGAGTGCATAATCGTTCATTCTCTCTCTCTCTCTCTCTCATCCTTCAATCTTCTCTTCATTCTCCCTCTTCTCTTCTCTCCCCCTCCTTCGTCCACCACCACCTAATTCTCTATATTCACAATGGCTAAGACAAAGAAGGCTGCCGCCGGTGAGTTTGGTCAAACGGTCGCTCTCTGTGGAATAGTATACTGACCCATTCTTCAGACGTCGACGCGGCTCCCAAGTCCCGCATGGGCCAGCTTTTCTCCACCAAGCGCCAGATCGTTGTCTTTGCGTTCTTCATCTTCTACATTGCCGTCGACATTGCTCTCCTCGGTCTTGTCTCCCAGCAACTGAACAAGCACGGTAACAACTCGTACAACTACCCCGACTTCCGTTACTACCACGCTCTTGGCCTTGCGTGAGTGTCTTGAGAGCGAGGAGGGGTGAAAGGCGATCGAGATCCGTCAGCTTCCCTCCTCGCTGAAACGCATGTGGTGGGCATCACTAATCCCAGTCTCTTCTCCACCATCTTCTACCTCCTCTTTGGCCTCTGCCACTGGAACTTTGGCCACCGCATCTTCACCTTCATGTTCTTCTCCGGTGCCGTCTTCTTTGCGACCTCTGCCGGTCTCCTCTACGAGACCCCCTTCGGCCACGGTCTCCAGTGCGGCAACCCCGTCGACTCGTTCCCCGAAAAGTTCCGCAACTTTGTTGGCGACTGCTCGCGCATCACTGCCATCTCTGGTCTCTGCTGGACCATGTTCGGCCTCAACATCATGGGTCTCGTCTGGACCATCCAGGACAAGTACTCTTGCACCTCGAAGCGTGAGGGTGTCTACGCCCCCTACGTCAAGCCCGGCACCGAGAAGGATGTCGAGGCTGCCGGCGAGACCGCTGCCGCCCACTAAGCGACTCTCTCTCATGATGTCGCTTTTTCCGCTGCCATGATCTTCAACAAGCAGAAGCGACCGATTCGCCGCATGCACTGTCGTTCTGGCGGTAAACCCAACCCCCACCCCTACCCCCCACACAGCCTATGTATTCTATAATCGGCAAACCAGCACCAGTTTTGCTATGGCATTCACTCCATGACTGCACTCGATCTTGCGCTTGCGCTCCCCCCATCCATCCCCTGCCAGCCAGACGCACTGATCGTCCCTCATTCTTCCTATCTCCTCCTCTACTAGACCTTCTATGCGATCGATCTGCATCTGCCATCACACCGGGATTGTCTTACATCAGCCATGTTGTGCGCGGACTCGAATCTCGCTCAGATCACACACGGTCCGAGCACCAAGCCAACCTGGCAAGTAGACTGACACCTGGAGTGTGCACGTCCCAGTCTCAGTCCCTAGTAGTGCAGTCAGTCTCCTCTTGAGCTCTCCTTCTTGGCTGCCTGCCTGCCCACTATGTTCTGCATCAAGCGGTTAGCAGTGCCTGTATGAGGACCTGCGGAGGACCTGCGAAGGTCATGGGGGGTGGTGCGGATGCGGATGCGGCATGCGACGTGCTTGCATGGCCTGCCGCGAATGTTGTCGTCAGTTTTTGCGATGGCTGGTCGGTGTCCTGAATCCAATCCCAATCCAATACCGCTCGACCCGAAACGGAGGGTGTGTTATGCGGCAGGTGTTATTTGGTCCCCCGTTCTACATTGCCGATGCCGATCGCGGTCAAATGTCCTTCTCAAAGGTGGCAGGCGGCCAGGTGGCAGTCTGCGTCGAGCATTAGACCATGCATATACCATACCGTGCACGCGCTCCTGTCGCCTGTCCGTATCCAGACCCGCCCACCATCATCCATATCATCTCACTCACTCCGCTGGCCACTAACTGGCATCTTCACCTATGGCGCCCAGAGCTCAAAGACAGTCAGTTGCCAAGCCGCCAAGCCCAGTGGAGATAACACCCCCAAACCACATAAGCCACAACCGCACACTGGCCTGGCGCTTGACACCGCCAAAACACTCGCCAAAACAACACCACCGCCCACACTTACACTCACACCCACACTCACACAGACCCTCCTCTCCTCCTCTTCACCCCAACCTGCGTCAAGGGGACACTTGCGCACACCACACGCCATGTTCCGCCGTCCAGTGACATCGCGTGCCATCAACGGGCGCTCGTGGCCTGGTATGTCGTACTGGGGAGGTCGTGACCACACGACGCTGGTGTAGCTACACAGGTACATATCCGTTTACTGTGATGGTGCCTATGGCGCTGGGGGTACAGTGCGGGGTAGGTGGGGTGGAGTGGGTGGGGAGAGCGGAGATGGGGTGGGAGGGGAGGGGAGATAGTGCCAATGCCGCAGTGGGGTGTGGGGCGAGGATGGACTATGCTGCGCCTTGGCTGGTGGGCTCGTCCGAGTACTGCCGCTGTGGGGGTGTTCGATATGCAGATGTCGAATGGTGGGGCGTGCGATTGTGATAATGGCGGTGGTGGTTGGGGTCTGCATACGCGGGGTGCGGGTTTACTTTGGTTCTTGGTGCTTGTAACTAGTCCGTCTGCATCTGGAGTAGTGTGCTGTGACTGCAGCTGTGTTCATCGATGATGAGCTGGTGGCGGTTGATAACTGAAGTACGAGGAGGTGGAAGTTGCAGGACGGAGCAGGTCTGCGTTCCATCAAGCGAAGGCGTGTCCATCAATGTTGCAGAGTCGACGGGCCGTCGAGCAGAGGTCGTTCATTCCCCAAGTGCAGAATGCTCATGAACGGGCCATGCAGCCACAAAGTCAACGAGCAAGATCATAGCTAAGGCTACTCAGCCATTGAATCGTGACGTGCACGGCTTGAGCACGCAGAGTGCATTCTGAATTTCATCGGCTTTTCTACTGATTTTTTGTAGTATTTTCAACTGTCGGTGAACCACGACCTGAAGCTGATTGTTGGCCACCGTAGTAATACTGGGCGTGCATGATGATCTGTGCATACAGTAGTGGTCATCGTCTGTCGAAGGCAGGACGTTGTTTAGGCACTTCTTTGGTCTTGATATATGCCTCCTGGACAGTCGTAGCCTTACAGACGTCAAATATAATGCAAACTCGAGTACTGTGACACACTTACCGCAGGACTGACCACCTATGCTCCAGTCCTGTAACGAATATCACTTCTATACATGCACAACAGTTTATACACCCAGCTACGCTGGGACAGCACCCGCTGCTTCCTCTCGCTACACATCCCCCGCCGACCGCCCCTGCGCGGCTTGCATGAGATCCAGCAGACTGACAGGCAACGACCCGTCTGGCCGGGCCATAAGCCGCGCAAGCAGCTGGAACGCCGACGGCTCGTGCGCCGGCCTGAACATCGGCCGGAAGCTGTTCCGCTCGATGATGTAGTCGGCCTGATCGGTGCAGTTGTACGACGGGCGCGGCGGGGTCGACGTGGGTGCGAATACCTGCAATTAGAGGGATCACGGCGTGGACTCACTTTGATGGTGTCGTCGATGCCGCTGACTGCCACTATGGGCAGGGTTGGGTGCTGCTCCATGACTGGAGTGAGCTAGGCAACATGACAAAACTCACCGTTCACGACCACCTCGTCGCCCTGCCAGATACCCTGCAGCTTGCCTGTCTCTTTGTCCCAGACGAAGAACATGCCATCATCGGAGCCGGAGCACACCTTGTCGCTCGAGTCACCGAGAAAGTTGCCTGCTGTCAGCGAGGTATTGACTCCGACGTACAGTCCTTTACCGTCTCCATGTTGCGCGCGCCGCGGAACATCCGACGGGGATACAGCATATCGACGTCGCGGAACTGCCCGTCCCGGCTGAGCGCGCCGTGGTAGTATGGCATGTCGTCCTCGTCGTCAAAGTCGCCAAAGTCGTCCTCGCCTTCGAAGTCGTCCTCGTCGATCTCCATATCCGTGTCGTGTTCAGAGCCCTCGGAGCCTTCTGCCACCATGTCCTCCCCATCGGTTGGGGGACTCGGTGGCCCCCGCGACTGCAGGTACTGTGCTGCCCACTCCTCGACGTTCCCGGAACGCTGCGCGCGGCGGAGCTGGCCGAGCTGGCTATGGTCGGCGTTGTCAGACTCTACCGACTCGTCCCCGTCGTCGCCACCCTCTTGCGCCTCGGGAGAGCTGAGTCTCTGACCAAGGGCCCTGCGGTATCGCGCCAGATCAATCTCCTCCTCGTCCGAATCGACATCCCAATCAGGCAGGTTTCGCCGAACCGGGGTCGGTGGGCCAGGAATCGCACGGCGGGCGACCCGGCCCTCAGCAGATGCACCACTGGAGCCCGCCTCAACGTCGCTACCTCCCCCAAGGGTGCGCAGCCGGCTGGCGGCGACTTCATCCAACGCCTCGCGTTCCGTGTCGTCCATTTCTGCCACTATGTCTTCCATGCGCGCAATGTCGGGCCGTGGGGAGCTGCCCGTGGTATGTGGGCTCCCCTCCCGACTGCCGGAGGGACTTCTGAGGAACTGCTCAGCAGTGTACCCTCCAGCATCATCTCCATCTAGAATGTCACGCCTACGAGGGAGGGTGAACGGTCTTGGGTCCTGTGATCGATGGGAGAGGGCTCGCTTTGGCCGCCTCGGCTGCTGGGTCGTACCAACTGCAGCCTTCTTCTTGTTGCCCTTGGCGGTGTTGGATCCCGGGTTGGGAGACAGCACACTGGCCTGCTTCACCCTCGCGCTGCTCTCTGCTGGATCCTCGTTCAGAGAGAACAGTGATGTCGAGTGCATTGCAAACGCACATATCACCTCGTCAGACTTGTCGACCGACATCCTGACACAGGTAATGTGCCGTTCCTGCCGGGTCCTATTCGAGCCGACACTCTCCCACTCCGAGTCGGGAAGACCCAGCCGCCGGACACAGAAGACCTGGGATGCGCGATGTGTATGCGGGCCCCATGACGGTGTCTGCCGGGGCAGCATGCGCCCATCGCAGATGTACGCGCAGTCCGTCTGGCCAGCCACGGCGAAGATGTGCGGGGCGAGCGGGCTCAAGCTCAGAGAGTAGAGGTCCACACCTGGCGGGGCGCGGAACAGCGGTTGTGGGCATTCACTGCGGCACTCGTGCGGCAGGCGCAGGTCGTGCTGCCGAACTGTGCCGTCCTCGGAGACGGACAGGAAGAGGTTGGGTTGCCCTTGCGTCGCGATACGTTTCGTGCGGTCCTCGTGGCATCGGAGGACGCGGACGCCGGGCCCGTCCACTCCCCACAGGTAGTTCCCAGACCGCCCGACAGCGTCCGCGCTGAGCAGGCGTTCAATCTCAAAGACTCGAATGTCCCCGTCGCCGGCGCAGGATACCACTGTCGGCGTGCTGGCGTGCGGAAGGAATCGTGCGCAAAAGATGTTGGCGCGATGTCCAGTCACGATCCGCTCTGACAGCTTGAACGGATGTGGGCTGCGTTGAGCTTCCGCCGAGGCGGGTTCAGTATCCGGTGTCCAGATGCATAGTCTTCTGTCAGCACTGCGTCCTTATCTCGCCGCTCAGCAACAGACTAGACTCACCGCTTGTCGTCCGAGCCACTCAGTAAGATACCACCATCATCGCTCCAGGACAATGCGTTGACACACCTATCGCCGTCAGCGACCTTCACCACCCACAACCCACCCGATATGCCCTGTATTCGGGTCCTTGGCACCGTCGCCCAGCTCCTGGACGCGGTCAAGACGAGCCCAGCCGTCTACGCCATAGATGCCCCGCCGGGAGTGGCGGTTGTCCCGCCCCGTGAGGGAGCTGGACAGCGGATGAATGCTATGCGTGCGTCGCGGCATGTCGCGGCCTCCTCTACAGCCGGTGTCGTCGTCGTATGAGCGCCATGTGCCCTTATCGCGTAGAGTGATGATGCGAAAGTCAGAACAATGGACATGGGTGGCGATGTACGGTGCGGCAGCGGTGTCATCGACATTTCGCGGTGCCCCTCCACTCCGTCGACTACTCGGCAGAAGATGCATGTTTGATTTTGCCCCTTTCGATCAACAACTTGGTAGCCGACTTCTCGACTCCACCATCCCCGCCCATGGCATTGATATCCCTCCCCAACCCTCTGCCGATGACGCTGGCGCGGCAGCGTCTCAAGAGCAACCTCGGTGCGCTGGCGCTGCTTGTGTTCGGCCGCACGCTGTTCACGCCGTACCTCTATGTTCGGGGCTTGTTGATCTCTGGCGTGGACTGGTTCGTGGCCAACCCGCGCGCCCAGCGCGGCGTCGAGGTGGTTTGGTACATCGGTGCGGAGAGGCCGTTGAGCTCTGCTGATGCTAGAAACTGCTATCACCTTGGTCCTGCTGTACAACATCGCCGAGGCAGCGTACTGGGTCCAACATCCCAACCCCGTCCCAGCCACGCCTGCTGGCCTCAAGCTCGTCCCCATTCTCAAGAGCTCCCCCTTGGTGCGCACCACAGCGATGTGAGCTAACCCCAGACCCGGAGCTACCCCGCTACATCGGACCTCGGATCCAGCACCAACGCGCAGTTCTCCACGCCGACACGCAACGCGACCCAGAGCCCCCTCGCGCAGTCGCTGTACAAGTCGACCACGATGACGCCCACGCGTAACAACAACCCCCGTACCCCGGAACGCAGCTCTCCTCTCTCCTCTAGCACCACCCGTGTTCTCAACCTCCAGCAGCAGGGAACGCCCTCGCAGACCGGTCTCTTCTACGACGACAACAGCTCCGCCTCGCCGTCAAAGGCAGCCCTCGGCGCGAGCGCGCAGCACGCGTCATCCCCGCAGAAGAGCACCCGTGCGCCGACTGCCCCAGTCCTCGACAGGGAGGAGCGGGAGTGGGTCGACAACGTATGGAAGGGTGTGCGGGGCAAGGGACGCAAGGTCGGACTGTAGATAGATGCTGCATGACAAGACTGACTAGATCTATATGCGCCAGAGGTGGATACTCCGGTCGGGCTCGATGCTGCCTGCTGCTATTGTGCGGCCGTCGGGCGCGACTGCTAGTGCAACGACAGGGCTCGAGTGGCCTTCCAGAGTGTGAATAACCCGCCGGTCTTGCAGGTCCCAGATGATGACTTTGCCGTTTTCTGACCCGGCGATAACCCACGCTGCGCGGTTGCGGACAGCTACGGGCGAAGCTGCTGCCGTCGGTGGGGATGGGACGGCGTCGTTCGTGTCGACGTCCATTGCTGTCTCATCCTTTGCGTGGCCGTTTGTTGTCGGTATTAGGGCTTGCGGCGCACCAAAAACGATAGCAGGGCAGGGGTGCTTTTCAGAAACGTAGTCGGGCGCTCGGAAGGTCTTGAGCACCTTGCCGTTGTGTAGAGAGTGCACGCGGACGGTAGACGACAACGATGCTGAGAGGATGAAGAACGACGACGGCGTAAACGAAGCAGAGGACACCGGCGCGTTCGACTCGTTATCCAGCGTCTTGAGGCATTGTCCAGTGTTCACGTCCCATAATCGGCTGCTGTCAGCTGTAGATACCGTCTTTTGCTCACATCAAACCGTCCGCACTCCCTGTGATGACTAGCGCGCCCTCCGCGTCCCACCCCACGCTCCAGACAGCCTCAGCGTGTGCCGGGATGTTGCGCAGCGCCTTCCCCCTCCGCACGTCCCAGACGATAGCCGACTCGTCAAAGCTTCCACTGACGAGGAGGTTCGCGCGCGGCCCAAACGCCACGGCCAGCACAGGCGCAGTATGCCCCGTCAGCTTGCGCAATGGCGGATGCCGCGTGCCAGGTGCAGCACCGGGTACTGTCGTCGGCGGGACAGCTATAGAGTCGACAGTCGCGTCCATTGCGTACACGCGGCAGGAGCCATCGTCTGCTGCGGTCGCCAGGTACAGCCCATCCGGGGAGAGCGTGAGGTCGTTGATGCCTGCATGAGTGCGTCTCAACAGTACCTCTTACCTGTGCGATGGGCACGCAGCGACCTCTCGTGAGCACCAGAAGCTGCGTCCCTGTCGTTAGATGCGAAATGCAACCGCATACCAGAAGTGCACATAGCCGTCCGCGCCTGGTGTCAGCGTGTACTCGAAGTAGCAGCCGCACCTGCTGAGACGAGTGTCCGCCCGTCATGCGAAAACCGCAGAGCCGTCACGGAGCGAGTGTGAGCCGACAGCGTCGCTGAGGACTTGTACGATGGTCCTGCTTCTGGCTGTGTCATGTTGCTGGATGCGTAGTGTGGGCTGGACGCGAACAACATGAATCGCGAGGCAAACAAATGTCATGAATCGGTCAGACTGGGGGAGTGATTCCGTGTCCACCGCGCCCGAGATCGCCGATATCGCGACAACCACCCGCGGCGGGTCGGCAAGTTGGCAGCCGCTCTCCTCACTCTGCTCGACGTGCCGCACTTGTAACCTGCATCTCACCACTCCGTCCACTTGTGCAATAGATCAAAATGGCCTGCCTCGCGTTCGTCCGCAAGGTGGGTGCAGCCGAGACCGCGCTGATCCCAGACCTGGGCCAAGACCGTCGAGAAGATGGGTGCGGTGCCGAATGCCGAGCAGGTAGCTGACTCCAGGCCATGATGGCAACGTCCTCGGTGGTGTACGAACTATCTCAGACCGCGCTGACACTTAGCTTGTTGTGAACGCTGCCCGCCCGGGCTACGTCCACACGTCGCTCAAGATCGGCACGAAGCACATCAACAACCACAATGTGGGCAGCAGCGCGCGTCACGTCACTGACTCCAGACCGTGCACGGTGGTGTTGTGCTCTCCGTGCGAACCTTCGCCAACTGCGCCGCTGACCCCAGCTCACTGACACCGTCACCTCTCTCGCACTGCAGTCGCGCGGCATCATCCCCCCCACCGGCGCGTCCGTCAACATCTCGTGCGAGTTCGTCCGCCCTTCCGGCAAGGTGGGAGACGAGCTGATCGGCGTCGGAACGGTCACGCAGCTGGGTAGGTGACTCCACGCTCGCGCTGACGCTAGGCCGCACGCTCGCCTACACCCGCGTCGACTTCTTCAACTCGGACAACAAGCTCGTCGCGTTCGGTTCCCACACCAAGTTCATGGGCAAGAACCAGCCCACTGTCAACTTCAGTGCCGACGGCGAGACCGAGATTCCCCTCGAGGACAGGTCCAAGCCCGCCGCCGCCGCCGCTGCGCCCAAGCTCTAATCCCACTCGTTCGTCTACACCATAGCCCATATACATAATAGAGAACGCGCTGCTCGCTGCCCGCCGTCTACTCGGCTCGATGCATGAATAACCCCCGGCCCAGCGGGTCGGCGAGCCGGCGCAAATACTCCCGCCCTCCGGGGCGAACAGCCGAGATTGAGCTTACATTCGGTCTGTTTCTAAAGCAAGATCGTGTCCACCGGCCCCGTATTTTTCTCCATCTCCCCTCTCATGCCCGACAACGACATCACCTCGACGGAGCTGGAGCGCGTCCTAGCGCGCGCCCGGGCTACCGACGCGCTCGGCACCAAAATTAACGCCGCCATCGCGCTCATACACAGCGTGCTCGACTCGCACGGCGAGCACAAAGTCGCCATCTCCTTCAACGGCGGCAAGGACTGTGAGTCACCCCCGGTGCTAACCCCCGCTGACAAGGAGGCACAGTCCTGCTGCACCTCTTCGCGACGGTGCTGTATGCACGGCATAACCCCCTCCACGGGACCATGGCCTGCCCCGAGCCCACACCCCTCCCGAGTCCCGAGTCCACAGACCCGCCGCCGCGCAACAAGACCCCGCCGCGCCGCGAGTCGACCCTCGCGTACCTCAACGCCCCGGCGGCCCCGCCCCCGCCCCTCCCGGAGAGCCTGCACGTCGAGCTGAAGCACCAGCGCAGCGGGACGCACCTGGTCCCGTCGCACGAGGTGCCGTACCCGCCTATACGGAGTGTGTACTTCACTGCGCCGAACCCGTTCCCGGCGATGGAGGAGTTTGTCGTCGAGTCGGCGGAGCGGTATGCGCTCGATCTGTGGAGGTTTGGCGGGGGCATGAAGGCTGCGCTCGAGGAGTATCTCAGCTGCACGGGCGGGAAGGAGATCAAGGCGATCTTGCTGGGCACGAGGCAGGGGGATCCCAATGGCAGTGAGTCGAGTTGGGCGGCGTGTTGGGGGAGGGGCGCGGCTGTCGGAACTGCAGTGAGGAGACGGGAGGCGGAGGTCTGCCTGCCGGTCTTCGAGGACGGAGTGGCATCGACAGTGTGGTCCACGGAGCTCGTCTGAGGAGCCGCGGTGGAGACGTTGACCCTGGTGGTACCCAGGTGGTCCCCGACTGCCAATGACTTCATGAGCGCGTGGCTAGCGTAGCCAAGCATTCCCGCTGCACTGCGGCCGCATGAGAGCTCAGCATTGCTCAGCGCAACTCTCCAACACGCCCAACGCCAACACTGCCACCCACTGAACCTCGCTGACCACAGACGTCGCTACCTTGGCACCGACCGACCCGTCCTGGCCCCAGGTCCTGCGCGTACACCCCGTCCTGGACTGGAGCTACAGCGACATCTGGCAGTTCATCCGCGATCTGTCGGTGCCCTACTGCAAGCTGTACGATGAGGGGTGAGTTTCTGCTTCCAGTCGTTCTACTCCGTTCGAATCCTGCTCTTGTTCCTTGCTCTTCTGTCCTTTCTCTTCCGCTCTATCTCCTCTGTCCTATCTCCGCTGGAGACCGCACTCGAACACCACACCAGCGACATGACGTCCCAGGCGGATGTGACACGATGTAAGAACTGGCTGACAGCAGCTTCACCTCCCTCGGCTCGACAACAAACACATCCCCCAACCCCCTCCTGAAGACCACAGAGGGCTACGCCCCCGCCTGGCAGCTGGAGGATGCCTCGCAGGAGCGGGCAGGACGGGGGATACCCCCGAGTCCGGCGACGGCGACAGCGACGGCGACAGCGGGGCGCGCAACGGCCGCGGCTGGGGTGGGTGCGTGAGCGGAGCGGAGCGGAGCAGGTGACTTGCGCTGGGCGGTATAGATGGATTTATGTTGTACCCTTGCATGAGCATGCATATGCGTGCGAGACCGCGTGGGCTAAACGTCGAGTGCTGTGCGTGAGGTCGAGGACGATCCGTACTTGAACGAACGTAGGCCTACAGCGGCATGGCAACAAGTACTGCCCGCACATGTCAGCTAGCATAAGCTAATAACGCAGGAGAAGAGGCTTCGCTAACCCATGCATATAGTCACATGTGCCCAAACACTCTACAGACCCTCAGTCACTGCCTTTCACTTCTATGCCACGGTTGCTCTCCCTCATCTTCAAACCTCAGACCTCAGACCCCAGACCTCGACCGCAAACTCCAACTCCACTTCGACCTCGACCTCACACTCCAACTCCCACTCCACCTCGACCTCCTCTTGACCTCTCGATTCGTAACCTCGCTTCAAACCCCTCTACAGCCCCTTGCCCGCGACCTTGCTCCAGCTCCGCGCCTCCCTCTTCCCATTCGCCTTGCCCTCTGGATCCATTCTACCCGCGTTCGTGTTTGTCTTCGCGTCAGGGCTCGTGCTCGTGCTCGTGCTCGCACTCTTGCTCGCCTCTGCGCCCGCCTTCGTGTTTGCGTTCGCGTTCGCACTCGCCGCCGCCGCCGCCTCCCCAGCCGCATCCTCCTTGATACTAAGCCCAGCCGCAGCCTCTGCCATCTCCCTCTCCCTCTCCCTCTCGCTCTCGCTCGACCCACGCTCCCCTTCGCCCTCCATAACTGTCGTGGGGAAATACTCTCCAGCAAGCTGGCTCCCTCCCCTGGGGGCGACGTCCGTCGTAGTCGGGGTCGCGAGTGCCGCGGACCCCGCCTGGCGCGTGACCGGCGCGCCCGGGGCGGCATTCATGAACGGACTTTTACCAGTCGTGGCGGAGCGTGACACGGGCAGACCGGGGGAGAATGGCCCCGCGCCGGGGGAGAGGAACTGCTTCCGCGCGGGTGGGGTCTGCGGATGCGCGTTGAAGACGAATCCGGGCATGGAGGGGGTCATGGGGGGCAGGTTGCGGGTCTGGAGGGGGGAGAGGGGGTTGATCTCGCTCGGGGTCGGAAAGGGGGGTAGGCTGATTGGACCGGGGTGTTTCGCCTTGTTACCGGGAGCGGGGGTGGGCTGCGCCTGACCACTGCGCGCGGCGGCGGCGGCCGCGGTGGTCGCGGCAGCAGCGGGGGTGGTGGACTTGGCCGCGTCGGGGAGGGTGGTGTTCAGCTGCCATGGGACGCGGAGGGTGCCTGGCGACTGGGTTGACGAGGCCGGGCTGGCTGTGCTGAACGAGTCGAGGGGGGAGGTAGAGACATTGAGCGCCGTGGGAGGGGACCACGTCGAGGAAGTCGACGGATCGAAGGCGCTGAACGACTCGACGGGGTGGATGGGCTGGATCTGCTTGTCTTCCAGTGTCTGCCGCTCCGTCTGGACATTGAGCACCCGCCCGTCGACTTCGTGGCCGTTGAACATGCCCACCGCGCGGCGGGCGTCGTCCTTTGTCGCGAAGAGGACGGTGCCGAAGCCGCGGGATTGGCCGTCGGGACCAGTCGCCACGCTACTGTTAGCTATGCACTACCAGCTCTGGCCAGTAGACTCACTCTGCACGGATGACAGCCCCAGCGGGGCGGAAGAGATCCTTCAGATCCTGCCACTGCGTCGAGAGCGATAACTGCGAGTCAGCTTGCCTTGAACTCTCTCCACTCACGTTCTTGACGAAAACAACCCTGTCGTACAGCGTGTTCGGGGCGCCGAGATCCTTGGCCTGGTTCGCTAACCCGTTGAGAGGGATCGGCGGGGGCACAAGCACCGGCGGGGTGGTATCTGACCCCGACGACGGCCGGCGCAGTGCCGCACCCGCCTCGAGATCAGGCGACACCCCCTTCGGGAGGGACGAAGCAATCCCACCGCCACGAGCGCTATGCGGGGCAATCCGACCCAGCGCCTCGGCCTGGTCGAGCAGCTTGCCCGGCGAGTTGGGGTTTGGCCCGTCCACCGTGACCTGGGGTACACCCGGGTGCGCCGGCGAGGCACTCCGCGCAGCCGAGGACGCACCGGTATCTGGCGTGCTCGACCCGCCGAATGCCACGAGCGTGTCCCGCGGACTGGTACCCCACGACTGTGTCGATATGCTGCTCCCCGAGCCGCCGGCGAGCCCACCCCCGGCGGTCAGAGACCCGGCGAGGACCGACGCGCCTATGGGCGGCATGGAGGCGCCGTGGGTGGGTATGGTTGGGGGGCGGGCGAAGCCCATGGGGGAGGGGCCGCCGTGTGATGGCGGGCCGCCCAGGTGGGGTGGGAAGCCGCCGTACGATGGCCCGCCGTGATGCGGTGGGCGGCCGAGCCAGCCTGCGCCTGCTGCTACTGCTGCTGCTGTTGCTGCTGGACCTCCTGCGCCGCCGCCGCCGCCGCCAAAGTGATGTGGCATGGGCGGGGGGATAAACCCGCCGTACATCTGCTTGTGGTGGACATGGGGCTGGGGCTCGTACTCTGCGGGCAGGCGGTCGGGCCTGACTTCGAGCGTTCTTGTCTGCCAAGTGAAGCCGTTGAAGCGGTCTGGCGTCAGCGTCGGGCACAGGGGGCTTGAGCGAAGCGAAAGCCTTGGACTAGCTGCCGGGAGGGTACCCACCAATCGCCCTCGCTGCGTCCTCGCGACTGCCCATGAGCACATTGCCATAGCCTCTGCTGCGATTATCCGGCCCCAGAGAGACATCAGCTCGCAGCACTGTTCCAGCTTTGCGGAAGAGGTCCTTCAGGTCCTGCCAACGAACGCGGTACGGCAGCTTGCAAGTCAGCACATCACACTTTTGAGTCTACACTCACATTCCCGACGAACAGGTTGACCCTGCCGTCCGAGCCGATGGTCGAGGGGAGGATGTTGGTCATCAGCGGCGTGAGTGAGCGTGTTGAAGCTGGTGTGAGCGGTTTGGAGCGGTGCAAGTGTGGTTGGAATGACGGGTAGGCTGCTGCGCAGCCCCGATCCCCCAAGTGGTGACTCACTGTCGAGCCCCATGTCCAGTGGCGGCGGGGCGGGGGGAGCATTGGCTATGGCCGCAGCGATGACCGCGTCAATCTCCGCCGACGTCGGGGGCGCCTGGCGCGCGGCGTGCGTGTGGGAGTGGGGATGCGGGTTGAGGTTTGGGTTGAGGTTTGGGTTGAGATTGGTGTGAGGATGTTGTTGGTGGTGTGGGTGGGACGGGTGGTGGGAGTACGGGTCGCCTGCATAGCCTGGTATGCCGTCTACATCGCGCCCGGCGGACATGACGCGCGCTACTGGTGTCAACTTTGCGTGTCTGTGGACGAGGGACGTGGTGGTCACGGTCGCGCGGGTTGTGGACGTACTTGTAGCTGGAGGTGCGGCAGGTGGATGACTGTCGCGTTTTCCTCACTGCCGGGGGGGAGGTGGAGGGGGATACTAGGTTTTGGCAGTGAGGTTTTGACGAGAAGAGAGGAGATGGGGAGGGCGACCAGAGGGGATGTGAAGGAGAGAATAACTGTGGGTGTGGATGAAGTGGTCAACGTCGAAGTCGCCTGGCGTGTGGTGGTTGATGACGGTGACTCTGGCTGACTCTGACTTGGACTCTGGGCGGCGTGGCCGGAGAGAATGACGCAGGTACGCGGTCAGCGGCGGCGGCGGCGGTGGAGTTGAACGCTAAAGAATCGAGCGATCCGGTGGAATGGGAATGGGCGATAGTGCGACGGCCAGAGTTGCGCAGTAACAGAGTCTAGAGTTTATAACTGACAAGCAGCATGCATCTCGAGAGCATGCATCGTGTCGTGTCCGTCCCCCTCCCCTCCCGTCACTGATCGCAGACCCGAAAGTGATGAGTGATCTCGTCTGGTCCGTCGCCATCACTCCTGCCCCCTGCTCACCGATGATGTCTTTTGTGTCACCAGGCAGGCAGTAGACGCTTAAACGAGGTCTCTTCATGCTCTCTTCTCCTACATTCCATACCCCATGCCCCATACTCTCCTCGTCTCCCATGCATGCTCCCGTAGCGCAGACTAGCCCATCGCTCGTCGCTCGTCTCTCGTCTCTCGTCTCTCGGCTAGCCACATACCTCTCTCTCCTCTTGTCCAGCCGAGAGCCACAGCATCATCGCGTTCACTCTTGACTCCCTCACGCATCGGAAGCCAGCCAGCACCTCGTAAACTCTCACTCTCACTCACAACGCCTGTCTCTCCGCTCTGTCTCAGGTCTCACCAGCCGCAAAAGTAGTCGCACCCCATCTCCCTCTCTCTCCGTCATCTCTAATCCAACGACAGCACTAACGACGATCCCACCCAGCGACGATCACCGGCTACACACCCCAACCGGAAGTGGCATCTCATCTCATCCTTCATCGACTCGACTTCATCACCATACACTCCTCTCCAAACTCTCTCTGCATGACGGACATCGACGCCGACACCACACCCACCTGCACAGGCACGGGGCGGTACTCTGACCCTTCCCCCGCTCGATCACGTGTCAGGGCCACCACAGTGCCATGTGCCAGGACATGGCCATGCCTACCGCCGGATGAATGAATGCAAGATCGAACTCGGAGGCGCGGAGGCGAGCAGTCGTCCGCATGGCTGCCCCGCGCACCGCACCAAGCACCGCCGATGGCCGCGCCATGCCGCTGCCGCTGCCGTTGTCCGATCTTGCGATTCATGATTCCACGAATCCAGATCCGCGATCCATTCAGCTTTCGCGATTCGGTTTGACTGCATGCGATCCATCGAGTGCCCGCGGGTCAGCTACCATGCGGGCACGCGCATGTAGATCATGTAATTTGCATGTAAACAATTCCTGCATTCCACTCTACTCAAGTCAGAGTAGCGTAGCCCTCGCATACGCGACGAGCTCATGCATCCCATCCCGTGGCAATGTGTCATATCATACCATACCCACTCTAGCTCTAAAACAACCCAAGGAGATCATCCTCCGCACCTCCTGTCTGCTGCTGCTGCTGCTGCTGCTGTGGTTGCGGCTGCGCCGGAGGAGCAGGAGACCCCGCCCCCGACCCACTAGGCGGCGACCCCGCCAACCCCGCAAAGTCCATTCCCCCGCCACCTCCCCCTTGAGCCGGTCCAGGCGCAGGCGTAGGCGACGCCACACTCGCCGTCGAGAACAGGTCCATCAACTCGTCCAGCGGGTTTGTCGACTTTGCAGCACTCGCAATCGCCTGCGACGTGATGCCACCACCACCGCCACTGCCACTTGGCGCCGCGCCCAGGCCGGCAAAGCTGTTCTCCTGTGATGATGGGGCGGGCTCGTCCGCGTCAAAGTCGAGGAGGTTCTCCGCCTGCTGGCCCGCCACGACCGTCTGCAGCGCAGCCGCAGTTTCCTCCTCGTGACTGGGGTCAGCTCTGCTTCTGCGCACTACCCACTCGACAGTCCGCTTTGCCATTTCGTCAGCGCCGAGCCTGCCCTTGCCGATGAATGTCGCTGCGGGCTTGTGATACACGCTTGCCAGGGATGAGATCTCCGTGATCAGCTCCTCCAAGATAGCAGGGGGCACAGTCGTCTGCGGGAGGGAGATGGGCGGGCGCACGGCGAGCACCACGCTCTTCGCCGCCGCGGGGTCGGACGACAGCAGCCGCCAGTAAATGTACGCGCGGTCGCGGACGTCGGCGTTGTCCGAGTCCTTCGTCGCCGCCTGGAGCACGCGCTGGACAATGTCCTGCGACTGGTCGGGCTTTTTCAGGAACAGCTTGACGATGGCCGTGAGGGTCTGCAGCTGCACGGGGTAGCTCTCCTCCTTGAAAACGTCGAGGAAGGTGCCGAGCAGCTCGTCGGCGTTGTCGATCTTTTCCGCGTACTCGCCGATGATCCAGATCAGGCTTGCGCGGGCTTCGGGCTCGTCCAGCTCCTCCAGGTTCGCACAGAGGGCGGGGATGATGCCCTCGTAGTTGTGCGGGTACTTTCTGAAGATGTCCTGTGGTCAGCCAGAGTCAGCACCTTCACCCACTTTGATGACAATGACAGCTTCTTGCACGACGTAGCTCACGCGCGTCTCGATGAGCTCCATCAGTGCGCTGACACATCGCTCCGCCGCAGACTCGATTTTGATCGCCGCCTGCCCGATCGCACGCACGGCCTTGCGCACAAAATCGACATCCACTTCCGACGCATACTCCTTCAGCTCGGACAAGAGCACATCGACGTTCCGGTCTGTCGCGAGGCGGACCATGATCTCCAGCTTCTCGACCTTGACGTACGGCGGGTCGTTGTACTTGCAGAAGAAGACGCGCATCTCGTTCGCGAGCACATCGGGCTTCTTCTGCAAAAGCAGGTTGATGTTCCGCAATGCCACCCACTGGACTTCCGGCGCAGAGGAAATGAGAGTAACTACCGTCAGCGAGCCCATACCCGTCACCCACCCAGCGGGGGCGCCATCTTCCTCGTGAGCGACTTGAGCAAGTCCTCCCTCTGCACATGCTTGATGTGAATCATGATAACCTTGACCGCCCCGAGGACCACACCCGCATTCGCATGCTGAAACTGCGGCATCACCCTCTCACAGATATGCTCCGCCTCGTCCACATCCGTAGTGCGGTACCGCGCCAGACTTGACAGGATCGCAATCCGCCCCCATTCCGAGCACTCGTTCAGCGCGACCAGCAGCTTGGTAAGCGTCGCATGGTCGATGATAAACAGCGCATTGTTCGGCCGCGTCGGCGCGTCCTCCGACTCCCCCTCCTCTGCAGCGGGCATGTTCTGCGCCGCCTCGTGGATGTCGCCCAGCGCTGTCACAGCATTAGCCACGACCATGGGGTTCCCGTCGCCAATGAGGTCCCGCAGCGTCTCGATAAACCCGTACTCGAGGCACATCTCGGGCTTGAGGTCGAACACTTTGGCCACGCAAAGGGCGGCCGTTTTCCGCACGTACGGGTTCTCGTCCTTGAGACATTTGGACAGCGGCGACGCGAGGTAGTTCAGGATCTTCTCCGCGCGCAGGACGGACATCGTGCGGATCGCGAGCGCGCGGATGAGCGGGTTCGGGTCGGCTGCGTCCTGGAGTAAGCCCGGGTCCACCCAGGTCCACATACCTTGACGAAAGTGTTGACAGCGAGAATGACCAGCTCGGGCTGCGTCTTGGCATAGTTCATGAGGTAGAGGTACACCAGCTTCTTCTGCTCCAGGTCGTCGGTTTGCTGCCGTCAGCCATGACTCTCTCACTCCCGCACCATGTTCTTGACCACATCGGGGAAGAGACCACTGCAGTCCTTGCCTATGGTGTGGTTCGCGATGACTCGCTTGATCGCATCGGCGCGCTTGTCGCGGTACTCGCTGTTGAGCTGCTGGCGGAGCTCCCAGTTTTCGCCTGCGGTCAGTGCTGGCGAATGGGGCGTGGGTGTTACCTTTCCGTGGTGGTGCGGCCATGATGAGAGCCTGCGACGAAAGAGACGAGGCGAGGCGAGGAGAGAGGACGATGAGGAGGCAGGCGAGTGGGATGTTCTCGGACGGGCGGGATGATGCTGGCAATACGCGCTGCCTGCGGTGCGCTGACGCACGAGACGCGGTTTGCCCCCGCACACACAAGGCGGTAGTTGGACACACACAAGGAGGTACACACATGGGCTACAGACAAGCAATGCTCCACGCATGCTTGATTCCAGTTCATACAATCTGCTGGTTGCACTGTCCATCACACCTTGAGTGTAGCTCGCTGCATCGCTCTCACTGCCATTCCAAACACCAGAACAGCATGCAAAGACTTCTGACCACTGACACTCATCGCTGAGCCCATGCCTGGACCGGCTGGACCACCATACATGCCCTACCACTAAACACCCGCAGGATGCTTCAACACCACCGCATCCTCATCCATCTCGTCCTCCGTCGACTCCTCCCTCGCCGCCTCGAGCAATGACGCCGCAGACGACGCAACAGTCGATCCCCCGCCCCCGGCCCCGGCCCCGGCCCCGGCCCCGCGCTCGGCAATGACCCGCTGCCTGATCGCATCAGGCTTCGTACCCTCCAGCGCTGAGCTCTTCGCCAGCACAGCCTCCACCTCGGGGACCTGTGCGTCCCCCCCGGACTCGGAGGTGGCAGACAGCGCCCGCAGGGCGGCGAGCATCACGTCCCTCGTCGTCTCGGTTAGGCGGTTGACGTCGTCCACTGTCAGCCCGACGGTCGAGATTGGCGGGAGGACTGGGGTCAGCGAATGTCCCACCCTACTGCACGCCTCGAGCATGTCCTAGTCCTAGACTCGACTCGACTCGACTCGACCCGACTCACTTTGGATCTTCAGCACACCCGGGTCGAACCTGCTCCGCCCGTCGAAGAGGTGGTAGTAGTTCTCGCAGACGACCGGGACGATCGGCACCTGCGCCTGGATGGCGAGGTGGAACGCGCCCTTCTTGAGCGGGAGCATGGACGGCTCGGGGCGGAGCGAGCGCGTGCCCTCGGGGAAGATCCAGAGGCTGATCCCGCGCTTCTTGATGTCCTCGCCGGCCTGGGCGACCGCGCGCACCGCGTCCTTCCTGTTCTTGCGGTTGATAAAGACGGTGCCAGAGAGGGTCACTGCTGGTCAGTGCCGGATACGGTTTGTGCTCGGGCTCGATCGACTCACTGAACTGCCCAAGCAGCGGGGTCCACTTGAGCTCCTGCTTTGCCATGATCGTCGTGTGCTGGGGGTAGATCCTGCCGATGTACAGCAGGTCAAGGAGACTGGGGTCAGCCGAGTTGTTGTCGCATACTACCTCTGATGGTTGCCGATCACGACGGCGCTCTGGGGTCCGCCCTGGCGCGCGGTCATGAGGCCCTCGAGGTGCTCCTCGCCCTTTACGTCGAAGTCGATGCCGACGACAGGGTGGCACAGGCGGTAGAACGACCGCGCGACATAGTACTGGATGTTGAGGCGCTGGTGGTTAGTATCGGCTTGCTAAGGGAGGGAGGGAGGCGTAAGGCGTAAATGTCGGTCGGGCGGGCGGGCGGGGCGTGTGCACTGGGCATGATGGACATGTGGCATGGGGCGGGGTACATACCTGGCCGGCGGCAGTTGCTACTATGCTCAGGACGACGCCCCAGACGCTGGCTACGCCGACGGTTGCGACGTAGACTGTGAGGTTGAAGTAGAGGCGTGGGCGCTGGTACCAGCGGGAGAGGATGCCGAGTGTGCTGACTGCGAGGGTCGAGGCCAGCGCGATAGGGCGGAGGATGCGGCCGATGGAGAGGGGCATCGTGGGGTAGACGGAGTGGAAGGAGTGTGTGCAGGGGAGTGGAGACGGGAGATGGGGCGGGAGTGCTTGCGAGCGTGTGGTGTCAATGCGAGTGTGGTAGTATGGCCTTGGACATCAGAAGAGTAGTCGATGAGATGAGAGTAGGAGTTATGCGATGCAATACATCTCTCCATTGACTTCTTCTTCTTCTCGAGATGAGCACTCACCGGCGATGGCGGCGATGGATAACCGTTGGTCTGTCCCCATCCCCTGTCCCCACTTTCCGCCGATCCCGCGCGCGCAATCACGGGCAAAAATGTTTAATCTCGTCTTAGATTTCGTTTTTCTCACCTTAGGCGCGAAAAAATCTAATCAACTCTCGGGTACCCTCCTTAGAGTGCAATTAAACCCATCTCAACTGCTATATCTCTTGAAACACCTGCTTTTTCCGTTCTTGAACTGCATGGGAGCCTCGGCTGGGTTACCAGATGCTCACACGAGAAAGATCAGTGCATAACATGCACTTCTGGAGCGTTTATGCACGATTTAGCAAATGTTTGATATGATCAGCAATTCGCTGATCTGCGGAGCCCCGGATTGTCGACCCGATTCTTTTTTTGCCTCTGGAAGCATCAAGTTTGACACTACAATGCATGAAAGGACACCGCTATGTAGCCCCCAACGAGCGCTACATGTCCATGCAAGGAGGTTGACAGAGAATGAGAATTGCATGTGTTATTAAGGAAGAAAAGTTAAGACGAGATTAATTCGTCCTTAAGACGAGATCCTCCAGGTTATGGCGATTTATAAAAAGCGAGTAGATATTTATTGGAGCTGAGACGGGATTAATTGTGCATGCCAATCACGGCTATTGACACACACGGAGGCAAATTACAACCTCCTTTCCTTGAATGGGGGCCGTTGACGGACATCCCGCCGAAGCCGACCTCCACCGCGGCAGTCCAAGGCAACAACAACAGAACAGCTTGCTTAACACTCAGTAGAGCGTCCACCACCTCGTCGTCAGCATCCATCATGGTGAGTGCAAAGCACAACATACGCTGACAGCAGTCACACACCGTCGCCATCCCAGTAGAGCTCAAGGACGCACTCAAAAAGTTCCGCTTCGCTCACCACAAGGGGACAGCAGCCATCTCGGGTACGTCCCCATGAACGAGGGTGATGATGCTGACACGCAGTCAAGATTGTCAAGGCGACGCTGGCCATGACTATTGATGAGGAGTTTGCCGACATGTCCATTGAGGAGATTGCCGAGGGTGAGTCGAGGAGGAGGTGTATTGAACAGTATAAGCTGACATCTAGAGCTGCCAGAAAACGCACCGCGCTTCGTCCTCGTCTCGCACGAGCTCGCAAGTTGTATGCTCTGAGCTAGAGCTAACCGCAGACCCACAAGGACGGCCGCGTGTCCAACCCCCTCCTCCTCATCAACTGGACCCCATCAGGCTCCCCGACCGACCTGATGACCCTGCACGCGTCCTCGCTCTCGCACTTCCAGCAGGTGGCCGAGGTGGCCAAGGTGGGTGATAGTTGGCTCGTACTATCTGCTGACTGGGAAGGTGCTCGAGGTGAGGGACGGGGCCGAGGCACTGACTCTGGAGGCGGTGAATGAGCGGCTCCTGGCTTAGAGAGATATACTGCATCGAGAGGGGATGTACGGGAGGATGGTTGAACCGGCCTACATGAGGGCTAGCATGATGAGCTAGCTGTACACGTGTTGGTCTTCCTTCCCATTCGAGAGTGGGATAGACTGACTGCATGCTACCCGAGAGCGAGTATGGAAGTAGCGAGCATCGAGTAGACTACTACTGTCTAGCGATGGGTGATGCATGCTCTACTCTCCTTGATGTCTCCTCTCGGATGGACTGATGACCCAAAGTGGACTGGCTGGCTGGCTGGCTGGAGGAACATGACGGCTATAAGCGAGATGTCCCCAATTTGATCCCGCTCCCCTGCTCTGTATGGCGCGCCTGGTTTTTGGGAAACGCAAAGTGAGCTTGAAAAAGGAAAGAAAATCGCCACTCGGAGGGATCGAAGGGAAGGAAGGAAGGCGAGAAAGGGGAAGCCACTGCTTTCCCGGATTTGCCCCTAACTTGTCATGTACTGCTCTCGGACTGGACTTGGATGTCTCCGTCGCCGCCATTCACAACCCATCCGTCATCATCCATTCCAATCCACCCATCCATCGAACAGTACACATCTTGTATCGTTTGATACATAGCATCCATCCTGCGCATACACTCTAGACAGTCGGTGCTCTAGCCATCAACTCGCTCTCCTTCTTTGGATCCCTTAAGCAAGCCAACGCACAGCTAGTTCACCCTCCCTTCCCACGGTACACGTTCACCTCGTTATCCGACATCAACCACATCGACCACCTCGACACCTCACACCTCTCTCGCAGCACGGCTCGATCCCATGCCTGCATAGAGCACACATTCCATCTACACTCCTTCCGCTCTCACCCACCCAGGCTCATGGCACAACCCCACCCCTCCACTCCCCCCGGCAACCCAAAGACAACCCCCACCCTCCCATCGCCCCTCTCCCCGCCCCTCCCAAAGACACCACACGTATCCCTCACAGGCCCAGGGTTAGCCCCAGGCCACGGCGGCGCCGGCGGCAGGGCAAGCGGGCACGGCACAGTAGTCGGACCAGGCAGCACACACCCCGGCCTCGCCCATATCAAGCCCATGTCCCTCGGCGACGACGATGATGACATGAGCAACGACAATTCCAACACCAACAGCAAGAGTATAAGTGCTGGTGACTTGCAGCAGCGCGGAGGGGACGGCGGTGGTATCGACGTAAACCACGCTGCGTCAGTGACAGTGACAATATCTCCACCGCCGCCGCTGCAGCAGGTTGCGGCGCCAGCCTCCCCACCGCCAGATACCAGGACCACGCAGGAGGAGGAGCCAGAACCCATCGTAGCAGATAAGCCCGACGAGGTGCCAGACGACAACGAGGAGGATGAGGACGACGGTTTCCTCCCCGAGGCAGAGCTGCAGCGTATGCGGGCGGCTCTGGATTCCTCCGCAGATGGCGACGCAGCCCAGCAGCGTGACGAGATGGCCGAGATGGTGAGTCTAGCCCACTCAACCCAACCCAACCCGCTGACAGGCAGCTCAGAACCCTCTTGGACGACTACACAACCCGCATCCCTTTCCTCCGCGACCAGATTGAAGCACAGCAACATACAATCCAGACGCTAAATCAGCAGTCCAGTCTGTCCAAGGCGATGGCGAATATCGAGCGGTGCGGGATATGCTGTGGTGCTTGCTGACCCCAGTGACCGGTTCGCGGCGGAGCGGGCGAGCTGGCAGGCGGAGACTCAGGCGCTGATACGTGTGCGCGAGGCTGAGGCGGCCGCTGGGGACAGGCCGAAACGGCTGCTCGACCTCGATGTTGGGTATCACCAGGAGCTGGAGGCTGCGAACAAGCGGCTCGAGATGGACAACAGGTTGATGGCGCCGAGGGTGAGTCTCTTCTCCACTCCTTCTATCTCATCGACCACCTCTCCTCTCTCAGCCCTACCACACCCACCATTCTTGTTCCTCTGCCCAAAGCACAGCACTGACGACAGCTCGTCGACACGCAGAAGCAGATCGAGTCGCTCGTCAACGAGCTCCGCCTGCTGCGCACGCACGTCATCCTCGACTCGACTGTGTTCGAGGGCGACAGGGACGGCAACGCCGCAGGCCCTTCGTCGCCTCCTCGCAGCGCTGGGCGGAACACAGGCGCACCACGCCCCTCCAGGCCACAAGGCAGCCGGAGCACCATGGGCGACGCCCGCGCCGAGCACCTCCTCCTCGCAGCGAAAAAGGTCCGCTCCATGCGCAAAGACGACAAGTCGGTCGGCCACCTCACCCTCGACGAACTGCAGCGCCGCGGTGTCGTCGGCCCAGGAGGAGGCGTCGGCTACTCTGAGGGCTACGGCGGCGTCGAGGAAGGCGAGGACGAGCTCCTCAACAGCGACGAGGAGGAAGTGAAGCCATCCATGTCCTCGCCCATCCCTCCTCCCCGCACCAAGGCGTCCGGCACGCCCCTCCTTCCCCGGCCGAAGAAGGCAAAGCGCCCAGTACCCACCACACCCTCGCGCAACCGCGCCGCTCCCATGGCACCCCAAACAACCCCAGGCGGCAACTTCAACGACCTCCTCCTCGCTGCGGAGCTCGCCACTCGCCCAGGTACGCCCTCCCGCTCCTCCACCTCTGCATCGCGCATAGCCTCAACCGCGCAATATACCCTAGAAAGCCCGAGCAAGAAGCGGAGGCGGCACACGCCTGCAACAGTGGAGTGGTCCACCCGACCCCGGCACGTTAACCACGACGGCGACGGCTCCCCCACACGGCGGAGCGCGCCCACAACAGGCGGGACAGACGAGTCCTCGTCGCACGAGGCATCCGCGCTCGACCTCCTAGCCCAGGCGAGCCAGGACGTCGCGCAGGGCTCCCAGTCGTCCTCGGGCGGGATGTTGACTTCCGCCGCGCGCCTGGGCAGCGCGATGGACGAGCGCGATCGATACTCGGGGAGCAGTAGGAGCGAGACGCCCCTCGGGCCGGCGATCGATCTCAGTGCTGGAGCCGGGGCTGGGCAGGGCGCGACAGCCACGCCAGCACGTACACGCGACAACCCATATAACCACTCGACGCCGACCGCGAACGCAAACGCGACACCTACCCCTGGCTCGGCTCATTTCTCTAGCCCGAGCGGGGGTGCGGTCCCCGGAATTGGGAAGTACGTCCATCTCTCGAGCACGGTCCCGGCGCGGCGCGTGCGTTCCCCCTACCTCAAGTGGACGAAGGAGGAGGTGAGTCGTTCTCCCAGACCTGAGTGATCTCGACTGCGATTGGACCTACCATCTCGCCTGAGATCAGACCCAGAGCTTTGCTGACGCCAGGACGAGCTCCTAACCCGCGCAGTGATGGAACACGGCGAGAAATGGGACCTAGTGAGCAAGTGCGTCCCGACCCGGAGCTACCATCAAGTCCGGCAGCGGTGGCTGCGCAAGACGGGCGCGTTTGACAAGAAGCCCGCGGCGGGGGCGGGGGCGGGCGGGGCGGGAGGAGGTGCAGGTGCGCTGGCGCATACTGAGCCGTCGCCGTTGGGACGGGGGATGGTGGGGGAGCAGGGGAGTCCGACGCCGAAGAGCCGGAAGCGGTGAGGCGCGCGCGACCGACGCGGCGCGGCGCGAGGCCGGCAAGGCGCGGGGGGGGGATGCGGATCGCTAGGTGACAGGGATGGGGGCGAGGGAGTGTGAGACCTACGGGGATGTGGGATCTGATGTCGAAGCAAGCAGACAGGGTTGTCGCGGATGCCAAGTATAATGTGTACACTACGATGGAGGCGATGGAGAGGACGTTGTGGCGCAGGCAGCGGGCTGGAGGCCCGTCACTCGTGCGAGGAGTACTGGCGATGGATGGTCACGACACCATGTCGTGCGGGTGGTTGCGTTCGTGATCAAGGTACACGGTGTCAAGCTCAAGGCTAAACCCGAACTGGAGCACGGAGAGGACTGCGGACGGCACTTGCTTTGGACGTCGCAAGGGGCACGTGGCTGTGGCAGGTGGGAGTGGTTGTGGCGGTGCATGTGGCGAACGGGTTCGCCCACTGACTGGGTGGAAACTCATCACTGATGCTTCTCTGACGTCGACCGGTCTCTCCACTCTTACTGCGTTCGCGAGCTAGGGAAACGCTCACCCCACCTCATGCTACGCGACTGGACACTGGAGCTGATGAGTCGGGAGTCATCACTGCAGCGCTGGGAAGTGTGCTCAGCAGGTGTTTTTGTCGTACTCACGTCACCTGAGGAGCAGCAGATGGGATCCTCAACTCCCCTAAACCGCGAACGACTGGCACCGACCATCCGCCTCAAGCCACTCGCTTACCTGGAGTGGCAGTGCCATGATCGAACAATGAGCTCGTACCCTTGTCGCGGACCAATACTAGCTGCAGCTACGATCCACCAACCTAGCAAGTTGGGCAATGCTGATCCCATCATTAGTCAACTGCCCCGTTTTGGATACTACCCATCACAAGAAGTTGTATGTCTCGGACAAGTCATGCTTCGGACAACGCAGGCGGTAGTGGCGCCGTCGTTCTCCCATTTTTGAGGAGCCTCGCTCTTCTTGCACAGCGCCACTGGATATTACCACCATCACCACTGCCTACTTCGAGCTCGCCATCGGACTCACCACGGTCCAACAGCATGCATATAAGCCATGGCCGTGCGATGTCCTATCCCCAGGTCCGACTGCTCAGAGTCACTTCATTCTTTCCCCCTCTACGACCCCAGCCTACCCCCAAACCCCCCACCCGCCCAGTATGGCCATACTCCTCGCCATACTCCTCCTACCTCTCATCCAGGCGTACACCTTCCCCCTCTCCACCGCCCTCACCTGGATCCCGTACGCGCACTACACCGCCCCGGACTTCTTCGACGCCTTTACCTTTCTGCCCGGCACGAGCCTCTCCTCCCCGGACTTCCACGCCGCCTCCGGCTTCGCCAACTTCACCACCGCCGAAACAGCCTTTGACCAGCAGCTAGCCCTCATCAACCGCAACGGCGCAGCCACCATCATGGCGGACACGACGTCCAAGACGGAGGGACACGAGCGCCGCCGCTCCGTCCGCATCGCGACCACCGAGAGCTTCACCCACGGCCTATTCATCATCGACGTGGCCCGCTTCCCCTCCGGATGCGGGGTCACCCCGGCGATCTACATGCTCAGCGAGGACGACATCGACCGCCACGCGGAGAAGCAGGCCGTCCCCTCCGTCTCTGGGGGCGGTATCGGCCTCCTCCAATCCGACGGAGACGGAAAGAAGAAGGGCTTCAGCGTCAACATGCCCCCCGGGTGTTTCCTCGGCAGCCAGGAGGACTGGGCCTCAGCCTATACCGGGAAGACCACGGCCTCCCGCTCAGTCTGCGCGACGCGCATCATCCAGGGCGCGTCTGCGGACGAGGTGCCGGGGATGGGCGGGGAATGCCACGAGTCGATGAGGTACATCTCCTCCACGGCCAAGGACCTCGGCGCACAGATCGACGCAGACGGTGGGGGTGTGACTGCTATGATCTGGGACCGCGACGGTATCAGAATGTGGGAGTGGGCGCGTGAGGCCGTCCCCGCCGACGTCAGGCTGGGTACCCCCCGCCCCTCGGGTTGGGGTGTTCCCGTGGCCACCTTCGTGGCGCGCATGGACCCGGTCTACCCCTCCAAGTGTCACCATGAGATCTTCCACCGTATGGTGCTGGTGCTCAGTGTTGATATCTGTGGTGGCGGGGAGAAGTCTGTCAGGAAGAGGCATTGGGAGGAGAAGAAGGAGGGCGAGAAGGGGAAATGCCCTGCCGACTGCAAGAAGTCTGCGAACGACCCGACGAACCTGCCTAACACTGCTATGGAGATTAACTCTATTGCGGTGTTCCAGGTTGGAGGGATGACGGTCGCCCGCCCCGATGGGGAGGATGCGAGCGGCGTGCCCGAGTCGCGCTTTGGCGCGGCATGGCGCGGTCTCTCGGCGGCGGTGGCTGTTGTCGCTACTGCTGCGGGGGTGTTCTAGTCACTGATTGAGCGCGCAATTGCCAACCAGCGCTACAGCGTGGGTAGATCTTGCACGATCGATTGTCGGAATGGGGCAAAGGCGGCCACCAGGAAATAGTCAAAAAAATCGATGAAAACCACTGGAAAATGTCTACAGCGAGGCGGTAGAGTCTGAGTAGAGTCGCAGACACTGACGCTGATGGCCAAGATGCACTGACATCTGACAACGTGCCGTACTTCATACATCCGCTTTTGTGATGGCAGTAATGTGCAGCGGGGCCCGCTGAGGACGGGTCTTCCGGAAGTCTGGTCTCACGCCTGTGTGCTGTGTGGCGAGTGGCATGTGGCACACTCTCGTGTGTTGTCTCGGCCACACCTGTGATCTTCATAGTACGGTCTCTTTTGCTCGCTCATGGGTCTTCCAATTCTGAAGTGTCAGCTCCAACCAGCCGTGAACGACTGCAAGGGAGCCCTGGCCCAATGGTCGTCGCCATGTTTGCGAGCGTATTCGTGGCCGTGAACAGCATTTATGCTGACGGAGATGCGAAAGATGTCTCGCCCTCACGCACGCACTTTGTCAACAAAACAACGGTCAACCTGTAAGTAGTCTCGCTCCGACACTCCGCACAGACCTGGCACTGATCCGTTTGTTTGCGGCGCCGAGAGCCATCACATATACGACGCGATGGCCCGTTGACATGTCATGTGTTGCATACGGTCCGTGAACAGCAAGTGCACTGAGGGTGATTTGCCCTGTCTAGCACGCATGCCTTTATGAGATGGAGCTTCAACCTTGTTGTGTCTACCACTGGCCAAGCCATTCCAACAGCGAAGCACACGGTCCTGTGTTTGGTGACTCCTAAGCTGCTCCAGCACAAAGGCCCACGGCCGCCCACTTCTGTGCATAAGTACAGCGGATCGTGCTCTTCCCACCTCACCCCCTAAAACTAATCCATCCCCCTCCTCAATCTTGCACCACCCCTCCTCGCCGCCACACCATGCTAACTCTCCTCGCCGCCCTTGTGGCACTCCCGCTCTACGCAGTGGCACACTCCGCCCCGCCCGCCTCTGCCCCCGAGACATGGGTCCCCGACGTCGTCATCGAAGGCGACTCGTTCTTCAGCCACTTTGACTTCCTCGCCGGCCAGAACAGGGTCTACGACTACTTCAACATGTCGGCGCGCGCCAACTTCATCTCGCAAGCGACCGCGCTTGAGACGGGTCTCGCCTACTTTACTGCCGGGAACGGGTCTCACCCCATCGCGGGCATCAAGGCTGACGATTGGACCGACGCGGAGGTCGAGCCTGCCAACTCCTTGCGTATCGCCTCCAAGATGGGGTTCACTGGAGGTCTCTTCATCTTCCACGTTGACCGCCTTCCCTTTGGCTGTGGTGTTGAGTACTCAATCACGCTGTTGGATGAGCGCCTCGTCGTCCGCAGCGCAGAGGACATGGCCAGCCGCAATCTGACGGACTCCGAGAGCCGCCGCCGCGCCAGGATGCTCCCAGACGCAGGCATGGCCGGCTTCCGCCAGACTGCTGTTGAAGGCACCACGTTTGATGCTACCAGCGCGAGCGGATGCTCCTTCGACCACCCCGAGCGTGTCAAGACCTTTGGTCTCCACCCAGCAGTCGGCCACACGACTGATGCCAACGCCACAGTCCTGGAAAACGACACGAGCGCCCCTCAGTTTTACAACTACTCGAGCTCGGTCGTAGCGACCGCATACGGTTGTGCAGGAGTTCAAGAGCATGAGGACGTCCTGTCCAACCCCGATGGCCCCGGGTGCAAGGTGGAAGGCTATGCCCTCGAGTCCTCCTTGGGCAACCCCGACTGGGACACCGTGGACGGCGCCATCGCTCTACTGTGGGACAGCAACGGCGTCCGTATGTGGGACTGGGCACGCACCCCAATACCCCAGGACGTTATCGACCGCAACCCCGCCCCCTCTACCTGGGGAGCACCTGCTGCAGCCTACGCCCTCTGGGAGGAACGCAGCAAGGACGGCTGCAAGCCCGAGCTCCTTTCCCGCTCCGCTATCGTCCTCAGCGTTGACCAGTGCTTTGACTCGGAGAACCCGCTGGAGGGCCAGCGGTGTATTGAAAGGTGCCCCGAGATTGCGTCGTACCCTGGCGACTCGTCTCTCTACTCCACGAGCATGGAGTTCCACTCTGTTATGGTCTACAAGAAGGACTCAAGCTCTAGCTCCGGGTTCTCCCTTCACCAGGGCGGACTGTGGCTGCACCTCGCGACTGCCGCGGCGTTTGTCGCCGCCACTACGGGCATGTTCCTGTAATCTGGACCTCAAGGCTGCCAATGCCAACATCTTTCATAGCACATTCGATGACAGCGAAGTAGGTGCTGAGGAGAGTATAGTTGGACTCCGGATGCATGCGATACACAAGAATCCGAGAACGCCTACTGCTGCAGGTGAATAGTACATCGGCACCGACAGGGAGTTGCTGCACCTCATCGCAATGAGAGGCTTTCCAGCTAAAGTCGCTAGGCGGGACAGTGAAAACATCGATCAATGCTTGGTGAAGTGCTGTGCCACTATGTTTTGAATTACCTGCCATTATTTCGCATTTCACTCGATTATTTCAGTCCATCACATCCTCAACGCTTGCTCACCCGCAGCATGCAAATCTGCTCATTGTCATTCTCTTCATCGGTGAGAACATCAAAATGATGCATTTGCACTGTGGAAGGTGCCGGGTCTGGAACATGCCCTGCGATATGGCAGTGCATTGCTTACCACTGGTGCTTGCTGGGACGCTGCATAAATACCCCTCAGTCGCTCTCTTCTGCTCCACATCGCGACTCTTCAGCGGTGGCCCTTCATCTTCCTCCATCTTACTTCTTCTTTATCTTCATCTTGTTTACTGGGCACCATGATCGGCATCCTTGTTGCCCTTTCGTTGTTGATCTTCCTGTGGCCGGCGGCCCTCACCGCCCAAGAAGATGTCAATCCCGTTTGGGTCCCAGACGTCACGTTCGGAGGTCCCGACTTCTTCGATAGCTTCGACTTCTTATACGGCAAGAACACTGTTCTGGACAGGCTCGAGTTTTCAGACAATGAGCGAGCCCACTTTGCTTCAAAACAATTCGCCATTTACAGGGGTCTCGTGTACATCACCGACGAAGATCTACCGGCTATGAAGGGGTCCTTCAAACTCCGCAACAGCGTTATGCCTACCTCTGTTGGAATTGTATCAAAGCAGAGCTTCACTGAGGGGCTTTTTATCTTTACATTCAACCGCATAGCCTACGGATGTGGCGTGACGCCCATGGTTTCGATGGTGGACGAGCGCAACATTTTGCGCAACCCAGATGGCAATGTTCGCACATCGCTCCCCCTCACAGGTGGCAGGGTTGGCGTCTTGCAGCCCGGCGGAAGGTACTCGGCCAACCTCACAGAGGGTTGCTTCCTTCAAAGCAACGCTGATCACCAAGGCTACAACGTGGAGCATACTTGCGCGAACCCTCGCGCTGCCGAGTGCCAATGGATGTCGAGCGTCATTCGCCATGAGACAGGTCGCACAGCCGGGGTAGACACCATCGCCATGCTCTGGGACACCCAAGGTTTCCAGATGTGGCAGTGGGAACGTTCCTCGATTCCCAACGATGTCGCTGGTGGTGTACCCTCGCCCGCCTCTTGGGGCAAGCCTTCCGCCGCTTTTGCGCTCAATAGGGACTCCAGCCACGCGGGATGCAACGACAAGCTCTTTGGCAGCCTGGTCATGGTGCTCAGCGTTGAACTATGTGGAGACCAGGATGACTCTCACCTGAGGTCAGTAAACGTGACCACAATCACGGAGCAGACTCTGATGGCAATCGAGCGCGAATCAAGCAGACTCAAATGTGCTACCTGGTGTTCGAAAGATATTGACAACGGCAGACGCCATGATTTGAACATGGAGATCAACTCTATCGTCGTTTACAAGCAGAAGGCCAGCACTCTTCCCAAAAAGGCGCAGGCCACCTCTCCTGAAAATAAGACCATGCCTGGAGAACATGGAGACATCAGAGCGTACACGGTGCTCGCAACCATTGCTCTCGCTGTGCTCCTCTTCGTACTCACAGGCTGGACCGCGCAGCCCTGACGCAGTTAAATCAACAAGCTGTAACCAGCACCCAACCCCTGTGTAGCCGCTGTCTGGGTAAATGCGCAGCCAGAAACAAAAAAAAGGAGAACGGCAGATGAGATGCAAACGTAAACCCATGATTACTTCTGTAGTGGCCGGTATCCGAGATGCGTAGGAAGCAGATAGCCACAAAGTGGAGAGGCTGTTTCCGACGGAAAGATAATGACGACTTCGGCGGACACTGACATGACTGACTCATACGCCGTCGTGAACTCGGATACATGTGTTACCCAAAAAAACAGACTGACCATTGCTGCAAGTGTATACTGCAGACCGGGAGTTGCTGCAGCCCATAGCAGTGAGAAGCTTTCCAGCCGAACTTTCCAAACTTGCCATGACGGGACGATGAGCACAAGAATTGGCTATGATGAAGTGCTGTGCTCCTTGACTCCTGCGTTCTGATTTTCCAGCCATTATTTCGCATTTTTTGTGAATTCCGCATCCGCCATGACGAGGAGGTTCTGTCCGGGCGAGGAGGAAGGGCAGGAGTGGGACTAGTCGGTAGGGAGGTGCCGGGTCTCGAGATCTTGTGGTCGAGAGAGGCCGGGGGGGGGAAGAAGCATCATATCGCATCACATCCTCATCGCTGATGCAGAACCCACAGCCTTCTGTGATGCTCATTGTCATTCTCTTATTCGGCGAGACCATCAGAATGATGCCTCTGCACAGCTGGAGGCGGAGGCCTGGAACCTCCCCTACGATATTACTGTACACCGCTGACAGCTGTTGATTGCCAGGCTGCAGCATAAATACCACGGCTCGCACTCCTCTGCTCCTCATCGCGACTCGTCCAGCGGTCTCCCTTCATCCTCATCTCCTCCCTTTCACCCCTCGTTTTACTTCATTTTGTCAACTGTGCACAATGGTCAAGTTCTTCGCTGTTCTGTACTTGCTATTCATGTTGCCGGTGATGATCATCGCGCAAGACGGTGAACTTAACTGTTTTACCAATTGTTCGCAAGGGACTGACGACGGCAAGCCCCACGACATGGACATGGGAAACAACACCACCGTTATCCTCGTGCGGGCGGCCGCCATTACCCCTAATGAGAGGCCAACCCCTCCCAACAGGCAACCAGCTCGTTCCGTGGCGCCTACCTCATCGTCTTCTTCTACGTGGCGGACTACCCTTCCTGCGGATGGGACCGCTCGTTGGGGAGGAGCTGGAGTGCTACAACCCTACAACAATGGAGCACGCCACATCCGGGCTCTACCCTCCGGTTTGCTGCTCGCAATGATTGCCGTGTTCGTCATCATTTCCTCAGCTTACATCGTGACGCCCTCGTTCGATTAAGCTGCAGGCTGTAGCCAGCCACCCACTTTGTGTAGCCGTAATCTGGTATATACGCAGCCAGAAACCAAAAAAAGGAGAATGGCATATGAGATGCAACCGTAAACCCATGATAACTTCTGTAGCGCCCGGTGTCCGAGCGTCGGAAGCAGATAGCCACAATGTGGAGGCCGTTTCCGACGGAAAGGAAATGACCGCGGCGGCTGACCTCAACATGACTCCTGACTGATACGCCGCCGCCGCCGTCGCCGCTGCCGCTCGGCTGAACCATCGACATGACAAGCGGTAGCTCAGCGTGTATACCATCTACCTCGGCGTCCTGACGTATATCTACGTCTTGAACATTGTCCTTTCCATCTCGTCCACCCACTAACTATCGCCATGACTGACTCCCAACCCCAAGCCCAGGGCGTAGCAGCATCCCGCCCCTCACTGGTCGAGTACCTCCCCGACATCCCCACGCCGCAGACGTCCTACTCGACAGCGGGGCTGCCACCCCTCTCGTACGACGTAGACCCCAACGGCGACGGCAAGAGCGTGCCCAACCCCCCCCGGGAGGGCAAGTCCCCCTTTTACGACACGCTATGGCACCCCTCCGGCCCGAAGACGTGGATCGACTTTCACGTCTACCACCAGGTACGTTGCTCCTTCTATAGAGCTGACGGCAGCCCGGGAACCCCAAGCACGTAGAGCACGCGCACAAGCTGTACGAGGCGGTGCGGCACGAGTTCCCAGAGGTGCGGGCGTACCGCGTGAGTGTGGGCCATAGACCTCAGCTGATGGCAGTTCTTCGACCGCCCGATCGGGCCGCACCCTATGCCAATGTTTGAGTTGAATGTGTTTACCCCGCACCAGCTTGGTGCGGTTACGTCGTGGATGATGGCGAACCGTGGGCCGTGTAGTGTGCTTATCCACCCGAATACGGAGGACGAGCTGGCCGACCACACGACGCATGCGACGTGGATGGGGCCGGCGGTTCCGCTGAACACGGATATGCTGGCCGCTATCGATGTGATGAAGCGCGACATGAAGGCCAAGGCGGCCAAGGGGGAGGGAAAGTAGCATCGAAGCGGGAACAGAGTGTAGAAGTCGATTTGCCAACCATCGGGGCAGTCAAAAACATGTATCCATCAGAATGAACAACGCTTGCTAATGTCTGTCATTTACCTGACCTGATTGGAGTTGTTGCGCGAGGCTCACGTCGATGTGGCCGGCTCCTGCAACAGTGGCAAGCACTCTCTTTAAATGCCAGAACACGCGGACTCCTGGTAACGTCTGGGCATACCCTCGTGAGCTCCATGTTTCCCTTCGCCAAGTCAGTACCAGCCATATCTCCCCGCAACCATGTGCCGGCGCACGTATCCAGAGTCACCACCATCTCGCATCTCAACCTAAGTACAAGGGGGTGGCATGCGAACCCCAGCCGCGGAGCCCAACAGCCATGCAGGCTAGGAGATTTACGCGTCCTTGACGGTCGCGGTACCGCGGATCTTACCAGTCCTGCGGGCAGCGATAAGACCAGCCTTCTGACCAGCGGGGGCGTCGCGGGCCATGGTCGAGGCGTGACCAATGTGCTGGTGGTTACCACCACCGTGGGGGTGGTCGACGGGGTTCATAGCAACACCACGAGTACGGGGCCACGAGTTGCGCTTGGCACGCATGGCGTGGTGCTTGCGACCAGCCTTGAGGAAGGGCTTGTCGACACGGCCACCACCGGCAGCGACACCGACGGTAGCACGGGCCTTGGAGGGGACAGTCTTCTTGGCACCGGAGGGGAGACGGATGCGGGTCTTGCCGTCCTCACCGTGGCCGATGATGGTGGCGTAGTTGCCCGAGGTACGGGCAAGTGCTCCGCGGTCACCGACCTTCTCCTCGACGTTGAAGACGATGGTACCCTCAGGGCATGCGCCGAGGGGGAGGACGTTGCCGATGGAAAGAGCGGCCTTCTTGCCGGCGTAGATGAACGAGCCGGTCGAGATGCCCTCGGCAGCGATGAAAGTCTCCTTGCGGAGCTTGTAGCGGTAGGGGTCGCGGAAGACGACGGTCGCGAGGGGAGCGCCACTGTGAGGTTAGCAAAGGCTCTTCACAGCAGGGCGGGGCGGGGCGAGGGCATGGCTCCAGTTCAAACAATCCAACCCCCTGCAAGCACCTCGTGCTCCTGCGTCGACTCGAGTGCAGCGCCATCGAGCACAGCACCACTGCCTTGCTCGCACTCCTCCCATGCTCCATCCCGTCCCCAGCTCTCCTCCTCTCCCCAACCTCTGCTCCCTCCTCGACTGCCCCAACCTCAAATGCCATGCCCATGCCCTCCTGCTTCCATCCCTACTCACCGGCCAGCGTCGTGGATGATCTCGCGAACAACGCCACGGACGTAACCGTTCTTCTCGGCGAAGTCGAGGTTACGGAGACGGGCGGGGTTCTTGTTGTGGTGGGTGTGGGACTTGAAGATCCCTCCCGACTTCCTCTGGGCACGAATGACACGCTGCTCGTTAGCTTACCACTCTATCGATTGCCAGCCGGCCGCGACGTACACCCATTGTCTGCGATTGTCAGCTATGTCTCTGCGCACTCTCTCTCCCAACGCCAGGATACGCACGACTTTTTTGGACTTGAAGGTTGTATGAACGATCCAACAGGCGAGAGTCTTGGTGCTCGGCGGCGCACACACTGGCCACCACCCAGCGACAGGAGCGGGAGCAAATTCCACTTGCCAGTCTGGCGAGTCTGCGTGAATAATTTCCGACTGCCAGAAGGAGTGTGGCACTCTGTCGGCGGTAGCGTTATCGCCGATAGCCACGGATGAATGCTTCCGCTCATCCACCCTCTCCACTCTTCGTCTCACGCACAGCACCGAGCGTCAGACACATCGCAGGGCATACCCCGCACACCCCGAGCATGCTTCCCTTGCCCAACGCCGCGTGTCACTCACTCTACATCGAGCGGAAGCACTAATGTTACTGGGGATGAGCTACTGTTACATTACTACTACCATATAGTAGTATAGCTACACTTTTCCTGCGCCGCCCAGTGTCCTGCCCAGACTGCCCAGACTTAACCTGATCTTCTTGTCCTTGCCCCCTGCTCCAGCTCCAGCCCCGTCTCCTTCTCACTCGCTCTTGACAGCCGAGGGCGACCCAGACGGCCCAGAGGGTGCCGGCGAAGCACCAGCACCACCACCTGCACCCGGTGCCACACCATCCTCCTTCGGCGCGATGAGCTGCGCAAACACACCCTCATCCTCCTCCTCGTCCTCCCGCATGCGCTTGGCCCGGATCTTCTGCTGCACGTCTGTCAGCCCCTCGGCGAGGTTCGCCTCCGCGTCCGGCGTAGGCGCAGACGGGCGCTGCTTCGGCGACTCGCCGCCCGTGGACCCCTCCGAATCAGATGCGTCGTCATAGTCGAGTCCCAGCGCCGCAGATGGCGGGGTCTGGCGTTTCGGCGACGGCGCCCCGCTATGCGGCAGACGCTTCCGCTTGGCGGGTAATTGCACGGTCTCGCTCTTGCGCTCGGCAGTGGAGGTGGTGTCCTCCTCGTCGTCGGACTGGTTGAACCATGCCTCCTCCTCCTCTGCAGCGGTACGGGACTGCGCAGCCTCCACGACCTGAGCAGGTGGCTCGGGTGGCGGCTCCATGAACTGCTCCCACCGCATGCGGAGACCGAGGACATACGAGCGCACGTACGGCCGCTTGGCCAGCCGCTCGAGCATCGCCTCGTGCTTCTCGAACATGTCGACGATTATTGCCTTCATGCTCTCCTAAGAGGTCAGCTGATGCAGCGCCACGACTTGCTCACCTTGCGGATCAGCTCAAAGGTGTCCAAGCATGCAGAGCTCAGCATCGTGTCGCGGTCAGTTTCCCGCTCCACGAGGTCGAGGATGGCCTTTGTGACGCCGTTCTTAGTAAAGTTGCGGTGCACAAAGTGGTTGTTCGTCTTCAACGATGCCTTGATGAAGCGCAGTGCCGCTGCAGTCAGCGTTATGTTGCTGTGGTCACTCACAATGACGCAATGTCTTTTCCCGCGCATACACGAGAGAGCAGACCTTCTGCGCTAACGGGTTGGAAAGGATATAGTACTGAGCCCGGTGAGCGTGGGCAGTGACACAGTACGACAAGAGGTCGACGAGGATGCCGAGAAGGGATGCTTCCCGGGTGGTAAGGGTGGGTGGGGCTGCTATCAGTTAACATGTTTGTAACCACCTACATGTTACGTCCTTGAGTTCTGGCAGCTTGTTGATAGGCATGAATAGCTGCGATGCGCAGAGGTCGTAGAAGTACTGCGTGAACGAATCCGGCACAGAGATCTCCTTTGCGCGGCCAAAGGTTTGCTGTGGTTAGTACGCCCGACAGCTGTACCCACCTCGTTCTCCGCTCCCGGCTCCAAAAGCGTCTTCAACGTCTCGACCATTTGCTGTACGAGACCCTGATCTTGCGTCTTCTGCAGCAAGGTGATGACCTCGAGCACCAGAGTCTGCCTCGACGCCTCCTCTTCCCGGAGGACGTGGAGCCGCACGGCATTAACGTCGTGCTCCACGGCCAGGGTGAGGATCTCCGCCCCGGCGTGCAGTATCGTCGCCTCGCGCTGCTGGAACGCCCACTCGCAGGCGAAAAGCAAGCCGCCGTCGAGCAGCGTCCGATACAGCGCAAGCCTGCTGGGAACCTGCAGACCCTTGCCCATGACCATTAATTGATGCAGAAACTGGACCAGGTCGTGCTTCTTCTGGTCGCGACTTGGGTCGTTTGATGCGTTAGACGGCCGGAACTCGATGAACAGCTCGTGTAAGAGCATCTCGTCGCTCTGGATGTACGATGTGATGTCGACCTGGTTGAAGAATACGAAACTGTTGAGGATGCCAAAGGTCGGGTCGTCTAACATCCTGGCGAGCACCACATCCTTCAGGTAGAGTAATCGCGAGGTCTGGTGAATCTTATTCCGTATTGTCTCGTCCTTGATCTCGACAACCTGGCGATACCTAGAGAACTGGCGGAAGAAGGCGCGATATGATGCTTTGAGCGTCGGGAATTCGGGATCGTCTGCGCGGTCAGCGAGCTCGCGCTTCTATACCTACACTCGAGCATACCCAGCACGCCCATGAAGATGTCATCCTGCAAGATATACTCGAAAATGCCGTTGTCGTTGAACATGACTGCTGTTAGTCGAGCATCTGCCGGTACCTACGGATCGTCTGCATGAGCGAGCACAGCGCATGCAGATCCGGGATGCTCTCCAAGTCCTCGGCTTGGTTGAGAACTCCGATCAACTGCTTGATGTAGTCCTGCCACGTTCAGTCCAGCCCTTTGTACACACGCACCTCTCCGATGATGTGCTCAACGGCCCGCTCGCGCCCTGCTGCAGACTTGGCCTGCATCCTCAGCCACATCTCGTGATCCCTGCATGTCAGCGGAGTAGCCCTAGCGCACGCACTTGATGTTGGCGAGTGACGGGTGCTGCCAGTGTTCTCTTTGCACGTTCATCGCCCCTATCGACCCAGCAAGGACCGGCGATGCAGCCATGGGAGAGGACGAGGACGCCATGCCCATCTTCGGCTCATCGTCTATATTGTTAGCTGCCACCTCTGAATCCTCCCGCACCGAGCTGGTTCTGCAGATGCCGCTGCACCTCCTGAATAAACTGCCAGATATCCTCGCATCCCGATGGATCTTGGAACGAAAGCGCAATGTCCAGCTGCGAGGCCGTATCAGTCCAGACAATCAGCGTATCTTCGAGTCAGCAAGCACCACAGCCCACGACAAACCTTGCTGGCGGCTGTACTCCTCATCCTTGCCGACCTGCGTGTTGAGCAGCAGCTCGTCCTTGAGGAATCCGCCAGGCCCGTCAGCCGCCTCTTTGTCCTGCTGCCCGTCCGCAACTGCCTCCTCTGCCTCCACCATGAGCAGCGCAACGTCATTCTGGTCATCGTACACGCCCTTGCAGCGGCCGGTACCCCTGTCAAACCATGCCGACTCGCGTAACTCGTACACCTGTATATGAGCGCGGGCCCAAGGACCTTCACACGACCACAACTCACCTTGACGCGCATGCCGACGTTGTGGTCCGCCTCGCCGAGCGCCATGTCGTCTACTGGGTCATCGATTGCTCCATCATGTCCCAAAGCGGCATGCTCGTGCTCATTGCCGTGCTCGTCCCCGCCATCGCCGAGTCCGGAGCCTGAGTCGACAGCCACACTGCTACCTGACGACAATGAGCTGTCCTGGGCGGGGTCGGGGTCGATCTCGTCGGCGAGGATGTCGGCCGACGACTGCGTCGGTTCAAGGTTGGCCATGGGCCACGAGCTGGTCGCGGCGGAGGAGACAAGGCGGCGTGGGGGTGATAAGTGCGGCGACGGTGGTGAGTGATCCGGGGGGCCGCGGGGGAGGGGTATTGGGTTGTGGGTTGTGTTGTTGTTCGAACTAGCGCGGAAAGACGAAAGGGGGAAAGGAAGCACGCCGCGTGGATGTGCGGGTGGTGTGGTTGGGAAGGGGATGCTGCGTGTGATGAGATGTATATGCTAAAGATGGACGATGCTGGATGTCGTGGGAGGTGGTGGTCGAGCGATATAATGCGTAAACAAATGAGTTCCTTGTGTCGGAGTAGAGCATGCGACTGGGAACCGCGGCGGAGGTGGCGACAGCAACACGGAGGACAGCGGGAGCTGATTTCCACAAATCCCACCCCACGGCCAGGCACACCACCACTCAGCTTCGCGCATCATCAATCCCAACGGCTGCTGCTCGAAGTTGACAAGCAGAACTAAACTCATCATCCCATCATCGACCACATCAGTTTACCATCGTCACCTGCTCTGCCTGCAGTCTCTTGAGTCGCTCCACGCCGCTGTAACATTTCCAGCTCCGCCAGCCCCGCAGCCCCGCTCGCCACCACCGCCTGACCGTGATACACTTCCACCACCACGCCCGACCCCATGGCCGGGCCGGCTCACAAACGGCGCAGCTCCTCCTCGACCAACCCGGTCCACAGCTCCAGCCGGCCACATAAGCGCGCAAGGACGGGGAGGAAGGCCAGCGGCAGCAGCGAGGCGTCGGGCACGCACACCAGCGTAGCCGACAGGATCTACTCGTGGTTCGCGAACTACTTCAGCCCCAGCGCTCGAGGAGCGAGCAACGCCCTCCCAGCAGGCTCGAATCACACACCAAATTCATCGACCAGACCCGAGATGAGGTACAAGGAGCGGCCGGCGCGGGGTAATCGCGTGATTGATGTTACGACGCTAGACGATGACGACGAGGAGGTGGACCCCAGGCAGCAGCAGGCTTCAGATGCTCGATGGAAGCTGGTGCGCGAGGCGCACTCCCACTTGAACGACCATGTGCAGCAGCAGAGGGCAGCGGAAGCGCAGAAGCCGACAGCTGCCACGCCCAGCGTTCATCCGAGCCTCACTGCGCCGCTGTTCTCATCGGCGTTCGACACTCCACACAGAGTTGGCCTTGGAACTTTCAGCACACCACAAGCTGGCCCGAGTACATTCAGCACCCCGCAGCGGGCAGTCCCAAGCACTACCACTCCTGTGGCTGGCACATCATCCCCGCGGCCGGACGTATCAGCAAAGCCAAGACACAGGACGTACTCGTGGGCACGGCCGACATCGCCCAGCTCCTCATCCAGCCGGTCCTCCAGCCGGTCGAGCAGCGGATCGCGCGAGGGCAAGCCCCTGCGATCTCGCCGGAGCCATCGGACCCTCCGCGATGATGTCGGCACGAACGACCAGCTCAAAATGCTGGAGAAACTCATGCAGAAGGGCAACAGCGACGACCCCGCCGTGCTGGCGATACAGCGCGTCCACGACCAAGCCAAGGCCGACGCGGAGAGAACAAAGCTGATTCGTAAGTCTGACCCCTCCCCGCCCGTTGACAGCAGCATTATCCGCAAGGAAGAAGAACATCGAGCAGCTCCTGCGTGGGCTGGACCTCGACTCACGAGTCACTTTCGACGATGCGATCGCCCCGCCACCGAAGGAGGAGGTTAGTTACTCATTGGCCTTTCTGATAGCAGACCCCCCGCCTCCCGACCAAGGGCAGGCCACGGCCCGTTCCCGCCGAGTTCAAGAGGTACGCCGGCCCCACGAGCCAACTAACCCGCAGCGCCGAGAGCATTCTCCAAGCCAAGCTCAAGCTCGAGAGCCTGCGCGTCCAGCAAAAGCTCGAGGAGCGGTTTAAGCCGTCCATCCCGGCCGACATCACGCCCGACCAGGGCTCTGTCGTGCGTCCCTTCCCACTTACTCCCGCTGACGCCAGGTCGACGCCCGCCTCCGAGACCCGTCCTTCGAGGCATCGAAGGGCTCCGCCGTCGTCAGCGCGACCTCGCTCCGCCGCCTCCGGCCGCAGCAGTGGCTGAACGACGAGGTCGTCAACTTCTACGTCGAGCTGATCAACGCCCGCGCCAAGGCCAAGGGCCAGGCTGTGCATTGTATGAACAGCTATTTCTACCAAAAGCTCTCGGAGGACGGGTACGAGCGTGCCAATCTCAAGCGGTGGACCAAGCGGGTGGGTCGAGGGTATAGAGCAGGCTGACGGGGCAGATGAAGGTCGACATCTTTGCGCTGGACAAGTTGCTGGTCCCTATCAACCTGGGGAACGTGCACTGGGTGTGTGCGGTTGTGGATCTGAAGCGGAAGCGGATAGAGTACTACGACTCGATGGTCGAGGGAGGGCAGCGGCACGCCGCGTTCAAGGTGGGTCGCTCTACCCCCAGAGCAGAACTGACAGCAGCACCTCAGGGGATATCTCCAATCCGAGCACAAGGAGAAGAAGGGGTCTTCGTTCGACCTTACAGGATGGGTTGATCAGTTCTCAAACGTAAGTCTAAATGCTGTGTTCGCTGACAGCAGGACACCCCGCGGCAGGACAACGGCTGCGACTGTGGTGTCTTCGCGTGCCAGACGCTCGAGTCGGCCGCGCGCGGGAGGGACCTGGTACAGGCCGGGTTCGAGTTCAGCCGGAAGAACATGCCCTTCTTCCGCCGGCTGATGATTGTGGAAATTGCGTCAGGCGAGTTGGCGGTGCGCCCCTGGGCGAAGCTGTAGACTCTACTGCCGGGTGTATGTATCATCACTGCATGTCATAATATGGCGCGCGTCAAATCTTGGCAGCATCTTGCTCCTCCCCTTGTGCGATGTGACGGGTGCGTCACAGCCTACCCTCATCCCCCTCAGTCCACCTTGCGCTGCTTGAGCGGGAGGGGGAGTTTGGGGTTGGCCACACGGACAGGGTTGACCTCGGCCCTCGGCGCCGCAGCCGCACCAGAGCCCGCGCCCCAGCGGGCATGCAGAAAGCCGACGACGCGCTGCACAAACGACGCGAAGAACATCGAAGCCACGAGCCACGCCCAGCGCGGGACATTCGCCGTGGACTTGAACCACAGCTGGTTGAGGTAGATGTAGCTCTCGATCAGGAAGGCGCTGGGGTCAGTCTCCACCATGCGCAATGTCAACTCACTACTTGCCCCCCGGGCCAAAGCTGCTCTGCCAGACAGGCAGCTGCTCCCAGTACCGCTTAGTCACGAGGAAGTACAGCCACTCGCCGTTCGCAGGCGTCTTTGGCGCCCACATCGAGCGGATGGTCTTGCCATTGTCCGACACGAAGAGGTAGTACGGCGGCCTGGGGTTAGTTGTGACGCTCGCGGGGAGACCCACTTGGTGAGGAACCAGCGCGTGCTGATGATAAAGTCGGTAACCCAGTCCACGCGGGCAAAGTGGAAGACGTTGTCGCCGTACGTGACGGGGACGGGGCCGTCCGCGGGCAGGGCGACGTCCCCCTCTGTCTCGTTCGTGCCGCGCATGAGGAGGCTCGCGTTCCGGTGCGTGCCGCGGTAGGTTGCCTGGACGTGGTCGGCGAGCGGGCCGGTACTGCTGTCAGCGGCGGGCGGCGAGCGGCGAGCGGAGCGAGCCACCTGGCAAGTGTCGCTGTACAGCCCGGTACTCACGCAACAATCACCCAGACATCGTTGGGCTGGCCGGCGGCAAAGATCTCCTCATAGTTGGCGTCAGTGATCCGGAGGATGCCGTCGGCGTTGTCCTCGGCGGCCCGGGCCTCCTGGTCGACTGGCATGGGGCCGATCATGGCCGTGGAGAAGGCCTGGAGGATGCCCGCGAGCTTGCCGCTGTGGGAGTTAGCTTAGCTCAGAGGTACTCATGACGGCAGTGACTGCATCTCGAGAAGTGCCGTTGACATGTGAAAGGATCGACAGATCGACAGGCACTCGAGCGGGCATACGCACGTTGGCTGTGGCGCGGTCTCGGTCTCAGCGATCTCCTCTGCTGCTCCTGCAGTTGCTGTGAGGAGGGCTGTGCAGCATGCTGCTAGGATTCCGGATCGGAGACGCATGATGAAGTTATGACGAAAAGGTTAATCTGCGACAGAGTTGTGCCAAGAGGTGGATAGCTGTGCCAAGGGTGGAGACGGGTGCCGAGCGTGCCGAGGGGAGTCGAGGAGTATGGGCTCTGATAGTAGCCGGGGAAGATGGATAGCCTATGCAAGTGGATGGGAGATGAAGAGAAGAGAGATACGAAACGATGCACGCTGTCGTGTCGTGTTGTTCGCTGTCGCCGAGATGGATGGGCTGGAGAGAGAGTGCCCCATGTGGTGTCCGAGATCGCCAGGTTTCTACATAGCAGCTAAATACAATCACAATCAGCCACCGCATGCGGGGCATGTGGGGTAATAGGATTAGTAGTAATAGCCGGTGTGTGTATGGGTTGTGTGTATGGTCTATGTGTACGCCGATAAACCTGCCGATCCTCACTCGGTCCGATCTCGCCGGGTTATCGTCCAACGAGGCAGTGCTGCGTTGCTTGTTATCGCTTCTGCAACATGTACGTCTATGCATACTCATACTATCGCACTACCTAGTCTCTCTTCTCTCTCTCGTAGACATTGCATCGCCTCCCCTCGGCTATCTATCGAAGCACTGGCTTCACTTCACTGCCAGCACTTGCAGGCCATCGTCATGATCGCCCGGATCCGTGATCATCCGCCGATACCAAGTATAGAACCAAAGATTACCCAGATATCGCGAGTTGTTGCGAGTTGCAAGAGCGGTGCAGCGCCAAACCCCGACTGACCGGATCATCTTCAGCGTGATCTCTTGCTTGCCGATGCTCATCCGTCGCTCAAACCCGCCCCGCATATCTGCATTTAGCTTTGTCGAGTTTGAGTATTTGGCATGCAGCAGAGTAGCACGAGAGTAACAACTTGCAAGCAGTGCGGCCATACTCATACTACCCCGCGCCAGGCACCGAGTCTTGGCTTCGACCGCGCTGCCCGTCTTGCCAAGACCCGCTCGTCCATGCCGTAAGCAATTGGCTCGCCCTGGGTGAGGTCTTGGCTCGGCGCTCGCAGCACGTTCATCCCCCCTCGTGCCCCGCCGCCGCCGCCGCCACCGCCGCCCTCCACCGCCGTGCCGACTCGGACAGTAACGTTGGACGCAGGAGCGCTTACGGCGAGGAGCCCGGCCGTATGCGATGAGCGACACAGTCAGCAGCACAGCAGGATTCAGGACAGGACTAGTTTGGATCATGGAAGTACGCGTATGTACAGCACGACGCCGGTGCACGCTTGCCATGAACTGTCTGACACTGGAGAGAGACAGAGGTCCATTGCGCAGACGGACGAAGGCACAAAGGTATGGCATGGCATCCGAGCGAGCTTCCGGCCGGGGTGTGTGTCCATGGGCAGCCGCCGGCAACACGATTATAAAAGAAGCATGCCACTCGCCACCGCTCTGTTCCCAACAACGTCCACTTCTGACACCTCTCTCCCACGTCGAGACCTTCTACAATACTCCTACCGTTAACCTCTTATCCACACTCTTCATCAACGATAACCATGTCCGTCCCTTACAACCAGGGCGTCAGCAACACCAACTCTACGCAGGACCACAACTCGGACGACCTCCACCGCTATGTCACCGAGGACGAGCCCCGCAAGCCTAGGCAGCACCTCATCCCCTCGGATGAGTCGTCCCGTGCCGCGCTCAACCCCGCCGGCGCTGTGATTGTGAGTAATTTCAGCTCGTTTGTCACTGCGCAAGTGCTAACGCTGCAGACCGTCCAGCCCCTCCGCAAAGCCGAGTGAGTAAGCGCCTCAGATGTCAACAACCCGCCCCAGAGCGTTATCGCGCCTGATCCGAGTGTGGCCAACCCCGCACTCCAGACTATGACCCCTAACCCGACCTCATGACAAGTACTGACCCCACCCAGCATGCAGCCCTCGTACGCGCAAGACCTGGGCTCCGACTCCGTCACTGTACGTCTCACTCACCCGACTCCCACTGACCGCAGCACGGCTTCTACGGCAGCATGATGTCCGGCCTCGGCTCCTGCCTCGGCTGCCTGGGCCAGTTCCCCTGCTGCCCCTTCCCCAACCCGTAGGTCTACTAGCCGACTCTCCGCTAACGTCAGCTTCAAGGAGGTCAAGCAGGGTTCCGTCGGCCTCATCAGCCGCTTCGGCCAGTTCTACAAGTCCGTCGACCCTGGTCTCGTCCAGGTCAACGTCTGCTCCGAGAGCATCAGCGTTGTCGGTGAGTCGAGGTCAACCGCAGACCTCTCCAAAAGTCCCAACTAACCCCCAGACGTCAAGATCCAGCTCACCCAGGTCCCGACGCAGACCGTCCAGACCAAGGACAACGTCTCTGTCAACGTCGACTCTGTCATCTCATGGCACGTCGTCTCGCCCTATCGCGCCGCCTTTGGCATCAACAACCTCGTCGGCGCGCTAGTCGAGCGCGCGCAGACCACCCTCCGCCAGGTCGTCGGCGGCCGCGTCCTCCAGAGCGTCATCTCTGACCGCGAGGGTCTCGCCCAGGAAGTTGCCGAGATCGTACGTCCTTGTATCCCTCCCTCGCTGACTTTAGATCGAGGCCACCGCCGAGAAGTGGGGTGTCTCCATCGAGTCCATCCTCCTCAAGGACATCACCTTCTCCGCCGAGCTGCAGCAGAGCCTGTCGTCCGCGGCGACGCAGAAGCGTATCGGAGAGAGCAAGGTCATCGCCGCGCGCGCCGAGGTCGACGCCGCCAAGCTCATGCGCCAGGCGGCGGACATCCTCGCCTCCCCTGCTGCCATGCAGATCCGCCAGCTCGAGGCGCTGCAGTCCATGGCGAGGACCGCGGGCTCCAAGGTCGTGTTCGGTGAGTACCAGCTTGTCTTCAGGCAATGTCAGAGGAACTCAGTTGACATCAGTCCCAATGAACCTCGGAGGCATGGGCGCGGCAGGCATGGACGGCGTGAAGGAGCAGATCGCCGCGTCCGCGCGCGACGGGTCCGACAACGTGCAGATCGCGGGACCGTCGTCCCAGGCGGGGCTGCTGTCGTCTGTGGCGAATGTCTAAGCGAGCCGAGCCGAGCGACGAGCGAAGGAGGAGGTGATACTATTATAACGACTGTCGAGCTGGTTCTGTGAGAATAATAAGGCGTTAGTGGTCCGTATTCCTGTGAGATAGTAATGGTATGAAGCGATATGATGAAGTTGGCAGAGAGGAGGACCGGTGGCAGTTGCTGGAGCTGCGTGGACAAGACGCCCGAGTTGCCTCTGGAGGAGCTTATCGACTACGTAACCAGGGGTCTCGGGCTCGGGCTGGGCGTCACCGTGCGAGCCTAGGTGACTTACAGCTGCTATCCATGGACAGAGGCCGAGAGTCACATATCAGAACGCGAAAGCTAGCTCAGCCTCCGAACAACTCCAGAGAGCCCAAAGTGACTGTTCGCTTCCGCCCTCGTTAGGTGACACCTGTATCATGTCACGAAAGTCCTCGCCTGATGCTGTATAATACTATATCAGCACGGCGCAACCTTGGAAAGCAAAGCTCCAGTTAGACGTCCCACACTCGAGTCATGCCCCACCCCCCGTCCAATAACCCACAATGCATCGTGCAAACGAATGACTACACCACCTCCTCGACCCAGCTCCCGCGCGTGTCAACCTCCAACACCTTGTAGTCCACCTCAATCCCCTCGCCCTTGAATATCCGCTCAATCTCCTCCGCAATGAACTCGAAGTTGTCCGTCGCGAGCGCGAGGATCGTCGGCCCCGCGCCCGAGAGGCAGATTCCACACAAGCCCGGGTGCGACTCGTACGTCAGCTCCGAGGTGATCTTCTGGAGACCGGGGATCTGGAGTTAGCTCTGCAGAAGGGGTGGACGCACCAGGGGCATGCGGTATGGCTGGTGGAGACGGTCCTTCATTGCCTCGAAGATGAGTTCCGGCTCGGGCGGGGAGCGGGTCAGCGCTGTGGTGAGGACGGCGAGGCGCTGGAGGTTGAAGATCTGGTCGTCAGCGTACGAAGCGAATGCAGACCAGGTGTGTGGGCGTGGGCGTGGGTGTGGACGTGCGCCCTCGCCCCCGCCCTTGCCCCCGCCCTCGCTCTCACACGACTCACAACATCCTTGCGCGAGTACGTGTCCGGCAACACGCCGCGGGCCTTTGCCGTTGCGAGCTCGAAGCGGGGCATGACTGCGATCGCCTTGATCTCCGGTGCCCACCCGAAACGGACGTAGTGCCCGATCCCGTTCGGCGCCATGGGCGGGTCAATGCCCCAGTCCGGCCCAGCGTCAGGCGGAAACTCGGGGAGCACCTCGGCGAGGGGCACGGATGCGGCTTCCAGGTCCTTGGGCGGGAGGTCGCGGAGGTACGAGCCGACGAAGCCGCCAAACAGCGCAGCAGTGACGTTGTCGGGGTGGCGCTCGACCATGAGGGCAAAGTCGAGGAGGCGGTCCTTGGGGAGCTTGAGGTTGCCGAGCAGGTCGCCGAGGAGCACGCCGGCGATGACTGCCGCGCCGGAGGAGCCGAGGCCACGCCCGAAGGGGATCTCGTTGTGCGCCGCGATAGTCACGCCGGGGGGGAAGGCGGTGATCCCATTCGCGCGGAGGACGTAGAGGGCTACACGGGTGAGGAGGTTCTTGTAAGGCGAGAGGGGGACGTTGGCCGAGTCGAGGCCGGTGTAGGTGATTGTTGGGGTTGGGGAGCCGTTTCCGTCGGTGGGGATGGTGACGATGAGCTCGAGGCTGAGGCTGAGCGCGATGCCCATGACGTCGAAGCCGGGACCGACGTTGGCCGTCGTGCATGGCACGTGGATCTTGTACGTGCGGGCGGCCATGGCGGAGGACGGAGGGAGGGAGGGAGGTGAGGTGGTGGTGACGAGGAGAGGGTGACTGCGGGGAAAGATAAAAGAAATCTCGAGTTGGACTGCCGATCGGTATCCGAGAGTCTGACTCGGGCCTGGTCTGTTCCGCGACTGCTTTCGCGTCGGCGGCAGCGCGTAGCGCTCAACGTCGGCGAGATGTCAATGCATTGCGCTTCAACGTGGAGAAGAGAAGAAAGTGCATAGGCGTAGAAGCTCGAGAGCGTGGCATGATCGACCGCTGCATGCTGCATGTGTCCTCGTCGATCATCGATGACCTCGAGATAACGACAAGCCTCATAACAGCGACTACCATTAGAACTCTTCAGCATCCATTAGCGGACCCAAACCAATCCTAATCCCCATTTCAGTACGTTTTTCAATCGCTTTTATCCCGCCCCCGCCGCCATCCACAACGCCAACCTCGACCTCGACACACCATCTAGACCACAACATCCACGGCGCGCCAGCACATCCCCCCCTCCTCCCCATTTCTCTCCCACCTCAAAAGCGCAGCGCAGCCTCCGGCCTTACTCCCCCTCATCCCCGTTCCCACCATGTCCGGCCGCAAGGTGATGGTCCAGCCCATCAACATCCTCTTCTCCTTCCTGCAAAAACACACGCGCGTCCAGATCTGGCTGTACGACAACACCGAATTCAGGATGGAGGCCTTCATCATCGTGAGCACTGGCTTGGAGTCGCGCTGACATTCAGGGATTCGACGAGTTTATGAACGTCGTGCTGGATGAGGCGGAGGAGGTGTATGACTGCTCGGCCAAGCCGGGGCAGGAGGCCAAGCCGCGCAGGCCGTTGGGTGAGTGGAACAGAAGGAGGGGCTGACGGCAGGTCGTATCCTACTCAAGGGAGACAATATCACGCTTGTCCAGCCGGTTGGGCAATAGCGCGAGGGATAGATGGCATGCAGTGTGTACAGTTGGGCTGGTTGCGAGGAGAGTAGGGCGGCAGGGCTTGAAGGTTGGGCACGGAGCTCGGATTTGCCTGGGATGGATCCGTGGTTTGCTCGAGACGGAGCGCTGCTGAGGAGGCTATTCCGGCTTCCTGGCTGCGGATGATACGAACGAAGGTCGACTGCAACAGTTGACATCGACTCGCGCGACCGATTGTTGTCCCGCCTTGCCCGCACTTCCGTCGACAGGACCGGACTCAACCACTGCCGAACCGCTGATAACTTCTGTGCAACCCACTGACTATCCAGCCTGACGTTGCTAACGACACTGACATACGTCCCTGCCATTACCTCAAGCCAGACATCACGTCAAGCGAACATCAGCCCGCGAAGAGATTATCGCTCCCGAACTTATCTGATTTCGAGGACTGGTGCGACCGCTCCTTCTCCGTTCAATCTCGAGACTCTCGAAATCAGCGTCACCACCAGCAGGGCATCCACACTGAACAGCAGGCTGTGCCGATTCCAGCAGGAGGTCCAGCTGTGTTCGCCGTACCCGTCACACGGGCCGAAACTATCAGCCAGCCCCGGCAGCGCAGCAGGACGACAAGGCAATAGAGAAGAGATGACACTATGAGCAAGGATAGGCGACGGCCACGACTGAGGCCGCCCAGAAAGGACCACGCACAGCTCTCCGCACGCGTCTCAACGACGATAGCCACCCCACCCATTACGCTCCCGTGTGGCCGACCAATTGGTCCAAGCTTTCATCTCCCTTCCCTGCGTCCTCCACGATTGAAGGCACCTACCCAGCTTCTGGAGATTCACCGTTCGACGAGCTGCTTCGTTCGGCGATGATGTCTAATCGCTCGCCTGCACTGTGGGATCCTACTGAACCTAGGTGCATCGTTGAAGTCACATCGCAGCCCTGTTAGTACACTCGGACACGCTGCATCGCTGCGCGCTGCACCGTGACTCGCTGCGCGCTGCGTCGCTGCGCTCCGCATCTCCGTATCACCATAACCATACATCTATACCAAACCCAACCTAAAGCTTGCCCTGGTCAATCATGTGCTTGTAGTACAGGACCATCTCGCGCACACCGTCGCGCACACCCCAGCGGGGCTGCCAGTCAAGCACCTCCTTGGCACGGGTGGTGTCGGGGCGGCGACGCTGGGGGTCGTCGGTGGGCATGTCCTCGTGGATGATGTTAACCTTCTTGGGGTTGACGACGCCCTCGGCCTCCTGGACCTCGGCGACAATCTCGCGGACCGCCTCGGCAAACTCGAGGATGGTGAACTCGTGCCCGTTACCGATGTTGACGGGGCGGGTCTCGTCGCCGTTCATGAGGAGGATGAGGCCGTCGACCAGGTCGTGCACGTACTGGAAGGAGCGGGTCTGCTGGCCGTCGCCGTAGACGGTCATGTCCTGGCCCTTGAGCGCCTGGATGATAAAGTTGGAGACGACGCGGCCGTCGTAAGGGTTCATGCGGGGACCGAAAGTGTTGAAGATACGCGCGACACGGACCTCGACGTCGTCCTGGCGCATGTAGCCGTAGGTGAGGGTCTCGGCGACACGCTTGCCCTCGTCGTAGCATGCACGGGGGCCGATGCAGTTGACGTGGCCCCAGTAGTCCTCGCGCTGGGGGTGCTCCTCGGGGTCACCGTAGACCTCGGACGTCGAGGTGATGAGGAAACGCGCCTTGGTGCGCTTGGCGAGACCGAGCATGTTGAGGGTGCCCATGAACGAGGTCTTGATGGTCTTGACCGCGTTGTACTGGTAGTGGGGGGGCGAGGCGGGGCACGCGAGGTGGTAGATCTGGTCGACCTCGATCATGAACGGCTCGACGACGTCGTGGCGGACAATCTCAAAGTTGGGGTGGCCGACCCAGTGGGACACGGTGGTGCGCGAGCCCGTGAAGAAGTTGTCGAGGACAGTGACCTCGTGGCCGAGGAGCATGAGACGGTCGACCAGGTGCGAGCCGACGAAACCCGCACCGCCGGTGACGAGGATGCGCTTGCGCTGGTGGTGGGGGAGGAGAGTGACTGGGGCAAACTTGGTGAAGGTGGTGTACTCCATGCGGTTGGTGTCCTTGTCGTAGAACGCGCGCAGGGGGTTGGACTCCTTGTCCGCGCCGACGACCTTGGTCTGGCCATGGTCCTTGATAGCAGTGGGGGCCTGGGGTCAGCACGGCTCCATAGGAGGTGAGGATCTGCAGAGGATCGGGGGAGAGAGATGCGCGAGGCGCATGTGTCGGCGTAGTGGCTGACAAAGCCGAAGACCTATGATGGCGTCTTGATGGGGCGCGTACTGGTGTGCGATGGGCGCGAGCAGTGCGCGGGCGATGCTCGCGCTCGCGCTCGCAGCAACTCCTTTCGCCCCGTCGCCAGCGCACCGGCCCATCTCGGCCCTCCTCTCCCGTCCTGTTCTGCTCCACCTGCTGTCCAAACTCACAAGGTAGAGGTCACGAAGGGTGTCAACCTTGACGCGCGAGTCAAAGCCGAACCTGTCGTAGCCGACCTCGGTGATTTGCTCCTCCTGCTGGTCAGCGGGGGTCATTCGAGCGCACGGCGCGAGTAAGTAGGCATAGCAGAGCGCATTCAGCAGCACGATGCAGTCAAGCTGCAAAGCAGTCGAGTAGCCCACAGTCGGCGCGTCAAGGTGCGGCACGACACGGCTTATCGCTGGCTACTTTTTTGTCCAGCACCTGCTCAGCGACGCGACGCGAAGCGCGCTGCTCGACCGGCTCGCATGCTCTACACCGTACTCGAGCTGCGCCCACTCCCCCTCGTCCGTACTCACCTGGGTGTTGAGTTTGTCAGCCATTATAGACGATGGATGTGATGGTATGGATCGACACAAGAACAACAGCAAGACGTGGAAATAGTTGGAACTCGGAGTTGATTGGCGATGGGGGCGCGCGGACGGACACGCGTGAGCGGAGGGAGGGATGAATTCGGATCTGCACCACAATCCTTCTACTTGCTCTCTGTCTCTGCACTCTGCATCCGCCTGATGACCTGAACCTCTGACAAGTCCTTCTTACCTTAACCTACATCTGTCCTTACTACGCTCACGCTCTGCATCTGCACAAGCTAGGAGTTGGAGTGGGAGCCAGTTCTCAGGTATATCAGGGAGAACTGAATAGGCTTGTTAGGCTCAAAAGCCACAAAACTCCCCATCCAACAAGCGGGCTAGGCAGCCGAGGTTGGGACAGTCCAACCAAGGCGGCTCTGACGGCCCGTTAAAGGCATGCGGGCGGGCAAGCGGGCCTGCTCAAGCTCAGCCACGTCCTGCTGCTTTCTGCCCATACCAGCGCCATCTACCTGGCTGAGCCGTCTACAGAGTAATGAATACGAGGCACGATCAGGCAGGGCTCCAAGGTCGACATTTTCCCTTTTTCAACGTCCTTTTTCTTGCCCCCTACGAGAATACGAGAAAGAACAACCTCGGCCCCTCGGCCCGTCGCGCCGCGTCGTGATCACAACCGCAACCGCAACGGCGACTTGACCCTATCCCGTCCGTCATCCCCATCGCCCTCCATACCGTACCACAGCCATACCGCCCCCCTGCTCGCTTGCTCGGGGCAGAGCGGACGTGCGACGTGCTTCGGTCGATAAGACCTTGCTTCGGTCGCCAGCGCTCGCGAAAATACTGCGTCTGGTTCGAGAGGTGTCCAGAAGTCGGGAGTGGAAGGGAAACACGTGCAAGCAAGGAGGGGAGAGGCACGTCTGCGTCGTTTGACGTTTGACCTGGCGGGTGCCTGGGCCGTTGCTACAGTCAGTCCTGCCTCGCTTTCACTGCCAGTAAAGCTGGTGAGATGCTGATCGTCCTGGGTCGTCCTCCTGCTGCCTGTCTGTCACTAGGGGTTGGAATCCAGCGGGAGGCAGTGATGAGTGTGAGTGTCCGTCTCGGGCAGGGGGTTTCAGCAGCGTATTTTTTGCATGTTGCTGAGCGTAGGGGTTGCTATCGCTGCGGGAGGAGCGTGACTTCCATCGGCATGAGCCTCCTGTTGCCTCTGGACTCTACCCAGCAGCAAGACCGTCAGGTCGCAGGTGCATGCTACACATATTGCGCAGAGTCACAATCAGACAATTCAGTCGTGAGACAGTGGGCCATGAGCCTACTCAGTGTACTTTGCAGTTAGTGTGAGACAAGCATAGTGGCCGATGTTGTCACTTCTAGCCATCTCACACAACAGAAAGATAGACACGCAATGTCCCATGCACTGCTGCTGCAGTTGTTCTGACTGGCCCATACTCGACCCGACACCGTTTGCCAGTCATGGTTAGTCGTCCCAGCGGTAGCTCGGAACCTTGACCACCTACCTACCCATCACCGATAGGCCTCTGTCAGTCCCACTCTCTCCACAGTCCCTCTCCATCACTCCCATGCAGTCCAGAAGCACATTATATATCTAGCGTCATACTACAAGCGTATATCGTGTTGATCGCTCCGCCCTCGCCCCGTCTCCTCCTCTAACATCGAAAGGGTCATGACCAGACCGTGACCAGACTAGACCAGAGACTCCATCCAGACTCAAACTCCACTAACCAAGCGACGACGGGCCGGTCGACCACCGTCGCTGGCTGACATTCTCCTCCCTCGTCCCCGTCTCGGCTTTGCGCAAAAGCTGGCTCCGCTTAGAGCACAAGCACTCGTCCTGCGGACGACTGCTGGCTGGGCGTGCGGGCGTGCGCTCACGCCTTGCCTGTCTCCACAGCCCACCCCCTCACAGCCCCCAACAACCCCGTGATCGCATCAGCATCGCCCTCGAGAATAGGCGGCAGCTCCAACGCGTCCATGATCCCCGCGTCCTCCACAATATCGCGCATGGCCAACAGCCCCTCCGCGTTCGGCATACGGTGCTCGTCGGGCACAAACGCACTAGCCGGGACGGGCGGGTTCGGCTGCTTCCCCGAGAGATGCTTGACCAACAAGAAAATGACCTCGCCCGAGATGAATGAGTTGGGGAACATCTTGACGCGGGGGAACTGCGGCGGGAGGACAGTGTTCACCCACTTCAGGAGCTCGGCCTGCTCCGCCGTCGGCTCGGGGGGGTGGTAGCTGTCCGTGGGGCGGTAGGACGCCTGTGTCTGGGGTCAGTGGAAGTCGTTGGTAGTGCACATACGCTGGGACGAGGGCTGCGTGCCGAGGTGGAGGGGCGGCGCGTGTCCCTGCTCGGGCGGGAGGGCTGCGCCGTCACCGCGGACATGCCCGAGCTGTGGCTCGTGAGACGCCGGCCAGAAGACGGCTCCAGGCTCATGAGGACGCTCGCGTCGCGCGGGGTGAGCTGGTTGACGTTCTCGCGACGGTTGGCGCGCTGGGTCGCGTCCCGCTCCCCCGGGGAAGGAGGGCGGGGCTGCAGCGCCTGCGCCTCGGACAGCGGTATGGTCGGGATGTTACACGACGACGTGACGGGCACGGCGTAGTCGCGCTTGATCGTCGCCTTCATCAGCGTCTTCATCCAGTCGCGGACCTCGTCCTGGTCCGTCGACGCGAAGAAGTGTGGCTTCTCAACCCCGGGGCCGATGAGGCGGAACCCGAACTGGCCGGGCACATCCTCATCGACGACGATGCGGTGGCCAGTGAGCTCAATGTGGCCCTTGACGTGGTCCTCGGTCTCGCTTTTGAGGTAGTACAGGTGCGAGCCCTTGAGAACGAGGAAGCGCGTCCGCCACGAGTTGTATCGGTCGCCCTTCTTCTTCAAGTAGCCCGACTTGTCAGGCGTGCCAATGGTGCGCAGCGCGAGACCGACGTGAGACTGAGCTGCGGAGCCGCTCGACGCGCGCTTCTCGGGACGGTCGGCGTGGATCGTGTTCATGGCCGGCTTCATGCCGCCCCCGCCGACGCCGACGAGACTGCCAAGACGCGAGGACGAGCTGCGCTCGCCCATGGTGCCAGGAGACCCGGGGGGCGGCTGCTTGCGCCCGCGACCAAAGAAGCTCAGGCGGTCCGATCGGTCCACGCTGCCCTTCTTCTTGTGGCCGAGCGAGCCGGTGGACTCGCGCTTCATCACATGCTGGACAGCAGGCGACGCGGGTGTCGTGGGCACAGACGACACTGAGCGCGTCGCAGTGTGGCCGTTCGTGTTGCCGTTGGCGGGGGCGTTGTTGTTGGTACTGCCGCCAAAGACCTTGGGCTGGTTGCCGTCCTGCCCGAACGCCTTCGCCTCGTCAATGGACGAGGTCCTAGGCGTGACGCTGACTTTGCGGCCGTGAGTAAAGGCAGTCTGCTCGTCCACGACAGGAGAGCCGCTGGGCGAGGCAGAGGCGTGCTGGTGCGCGGCGTACCCGGCTGCGCCGACGCCAGCGACGCCTGCAGCGCCAGCAGCCGCGAGCCCAGCACTGGCAGGGTACCCGCTTGGTGGCTGTGAAGCCGAGCGCGCGCTGGTGGACGACGACGCAAGCTGTGGCTCGCCACTTGGCGCTGGGGACTGCTGAGCAGACGCCATCTGCTGCTGCGAGTGGCTGCCGGCAGACGCGGGGCGGCGGAGATCGTTGATAGCCGACGCGATGCGAAGACGCTTGCCGAGCTGGGGGATGTCCAGCTCCTTCAGTAAGTTTGCGTCGAGGTCGAGCAGGACGTCGCCGGAAATGTCGTGCTCGACAAACTTGCCGGTGACAGCCTCGTCGAAGCCGCGGCTGCGCGCCCACTGGATGACTTCAGTCACACCCCAGGTCGCAGGGGGTGAGGTCGGCATTTGCGGTGCGCCGCCAGCAGGCGCCGCGGGAGTGGCTGGGGAGGCAGTGGCACTCTGAGTCCCAGGGGTGACGATAGCGCTGCCCAATGTCGGGGTGTGGTGCGTCGGCGGAGTCTGGTGCACGGGTGCAGGGGGCGCCTGCGTGGCCGCAGCAGCAATAGGAAGAGCCGGCTGGAGCTGGGCAGTGTGATCCGCGCGAGGCGACGGCTGCTTGGTGAACTGCGGCGCCTGCTGCATTTGCGGCGACTGCTTGGCGAATTGCGGCGCCTGCTGCATCTGCGGCGACTGCTTCATGTACGGCGACGACTGCTGCTGAATATGGGGCGAGCGCGTTTGGGTTGTGGCGTCGGCAGCCATTTGCGATGGGGGCACCGGCCCGCCAAGCACTGGCGACTCCTTGGTGCGGTCCGACGAGAGCATGGCAGCGCCAATGCCGGCAGCTCCGGCACCTGCAGCAGCGACACCGGCGAGTGCAGCACCACTGGGGCCACGGGAGGTTGCTGGAGCTGGCACGCCAGAGGCGTCGGCAGCAGCAGCAGCGACAGGCGATCCGTGGGGCAGCATGCCGCCGTTCACCTGGGACTCGGGCTGGGGCGCAGACGTCGTCGGCAGTGCGGTCTGCCGAACGGGCGAGAGACTCGGGTCGTTCTGTGCTGCATACCTCGCAGCCGCGCTCATCTCCGGCTCGATAGCCTCGTCGATGGTCGGGGTCGTCGCCGTGCCGTTGTGGTGCATGCGGTTGTACATGTCCGACCCACGGTGCGACGAGTGCTCGTCCTCCTCCTCGCTCTCGTCCGAGTACACGAGACCGGCAATGCCGCCGCTCTCGCGCTGCGCTCGGCGATCGCGCTCCTCGTTGGCGAGCTTGGCCTGCTGGGCCAGACGGGCACGGGCGTCGTGCGCAATGCCGACTCCTCCAGCATCGTCCGCATCGTCATCATCATCGTCGACAACATCGCGTCCAGCTGCGTCATACGCATTGGCAGATGGTGCTGCTGGTGCTGCTGGCACTGCCGCTGGAGCTGGTGGAACCGCTGCTGCCGTAGCTGCCGCTTCTTGCGGGTCCCTGAGCTGGACGCCCTGGGATCCCGCTGGCCGATCGGTGTTGTTGAGAGTCGCAGCGGGCGGTGGGGATCCACCCATGGTGTCGATAGCCTGCTGCACCCGGCCGATGGTCGAGTCCATGACAGTGCTAGACGCAGGAGCACCCGCGTTTGCGGCATGTGCGCCGGCCGCTCCCACGCCAGCTCCGACCACTCCGGCAGCTCCGGCCGCCGCGAGTGTGGTACCACGGGGAGCCCCCGAAGCATCGAGGAGACTGTTGCGGTTCTCTGGTGCGAGGGCTGCGGTGGAGTACGGCGATGCAGGATTGATGTTGGTGCCCAGCTTGTCGGACGTAGCCAGCGGAGGGGTGGAGACCGCTGCGGTCGGAGGTGATGGTTGTGGGAGGCCGGGAGACGCAGGCACCTGGACGGGCGAGCTGCTCCTGCTGCGGGAGCGCGGCGTCGGCACGTCGTTTGGCGTGCCGTCGGCATCTCCCGATTTCAGCGCTGCTGCTCCTGGCTCTGCTGCGACTCCATCAGCGCCAGCGGCGGCGGCAGGTGGGGGCACATAGTCGGGGTCTTCAGAGATATATGTGGCGGGAAAGAGACCCTCCTCGCCTTTTGCGTTGCGGCCCTGGTCAAAGTCAGCATGGAATGTTCGCACGGGAGCGTGGGAGTGGGTGAGGAGTATAGGAGAGAGAGAATCGCACGCACCTTCCACCAGCCGTCGCCGAAAGCATCGTCTCTTTCGAGGATCTCGATCTGTTCGCCAGCCGAAAACTCGAGTTCGTCGCCGTGTTCTGCGACAAAGGTGTGGATCGCCGTGACGGTGGTGAGCACCATCTTGCGTCGCGGAGATGGGGGGAGAGTGGAACTACGACAGGAAAGAGGACGGGTGTGGCGTGTGAGAGAGAGGGTGGAAGAGAGACGAAGTCGATTAGGAGCGATGTGGAATGGGCGGTGGATGGATCACGGGCCTTGTCACAGAGCAGAGAGAGAGAGAGTGTGTGTGTGACGTCGACAATTGATTCGCGGAAGCAGCCGGGAGGTTTGTAATGGTTGATTAGGAGGAGGGATTACGGGTAGTGGATGAGAGTAGTCGAGGTGTTCGATGCACCAGTCTCTAGCACTGGAGCAGTTGAGGAGATGGATGCAAGTGAACGAAACAAGAGGTGGATACGATTGTGCGTGTGCACTGATGCGGGATGATGACAATGACGGGACGGATGGAGAGAGGAGACCGAGTGGGGGCGAGGACGCCAACAAACCCAACAACCCTAGCTCTTCTCGTCCGATTGATTGTTCTATCTAGCTCTGTGCTGTGTTTCTGCTCTGCTCTGCTGACAACACGCACACTCCTGCATCTCTGCTCATATAGCCCAGGTATCAGACAGCTGGGGCAGTAACCAGCTCGTGCTCTGCTCTGGTGTCTCGTCTCGTCTCATCCTCCTTGGTGTCTCTGAATCTCTGACGACAAGCTGCTGCCGCTGCTGCGACGGGCTGCTTTCTTTACTTCTGACACCTGTTTCAAGGTTCCGGAGACCTCGCAGTGCGCGATGATGATTAGTCGCAAGCCAAGCGCACGGCCGCAACGGCCAGGGGCTAGGACAGTCGGAGGGTTGGAGGGTTGGAATGGGCTGCTGCTGCTGCTGTAAGCCTGCTGGCTGCTGGCTAGCCTCCTGGAGCCACAGGCTAGCGTCCGGGGCATAATGCAGCTGTACACGATCTTGTAGCGAAGCGCGTGTCAGCGGACAGCATAAGCGGCGGGGGAGAGGAAAACAGGGGCCAACCCGTCCAAAGCCCAACCCATTCGCTCAGTCGCCCACTCTGCTCCCTTGTCACAGGGATGCCCAGCCAGGCAGGTATTTCCGTCGGTTAAAAGAGCCAGTGAGCCAGTACCAAGTTTCGACCTCCCTCCCCCTCGGCATCCACCCCCGAGCACAGGAGCACAGGATCAGAGAGAGCTTTCGATCTCTCTCGTTGCCCGAAAGGGGCAGAAGGCTGACCGGGGCAAGCGGATGTTGATACCATTCTCTTCCACTACTGGGTGGTGGATGCTGACCTGACCGGTTGGTATGACCGTAGTCTCCTTGTTATCGGCGGGATTTAGAGTTTCCTGCCAGTCAAAGTCAAAATAACCAGCGACGCGAATACGACTCTTGTTTCTGTGCGGGGGTGTGCGTTTCGTCGCGACGCATGAGATTTCCTTCCTCCTGGACGTTACAAGGGCACTCTTTCTCTCCCTCGATGGACCTGTGTTTCAGCAGCTACTGGGATGCAGAGTCGTAAGCGAATGGATAGAGCATAAGAGGGGTAGTCGGAGGTGGTAGTCTTCCCTCGTTCTCGACAATCGTCGTACTCGGTTGTGGTTGTGTGTGCCTTTTGTGTGTATGACCTCACCTGCCTTGTGTGTATTCTTTGTGTGTGCTCACCCTGCGCCCTCCCCGCGATTTACCGCGGGGAGAGATCGTCGCCATCCCCTGTATGAGGGATCGCCATTTCCTATTCCAACATACTAATCCATATACAATTCCCCTATATACTTCACAACCTATCTCCTAATCACTCCTAATCCATTCACAACCGCCCACGTGCTATTTCCCTGTATTCCCCGTATTGACTTTGAATTGACCGGTCTTGGCCTGGCACGCGTCCTGCCACGTTCATCCTCATCACCACATCTTGTCTTCTCGTCGTCGTCGCCGCTGCCGTTGTCACCTCTCTCTCCCTCACAGCTCGCCACAATGCCAGTCACCAAGGGCGTCATCCTCGTCGGCGGCCCCTCAAAGGGCACGCGCATGCGTCCCCTCACGCTTGACTGTAAGCCCCCCACCCACGCAGCAACACTAACCACGTCCAGGTGCCAAGCCCCTCCTCCCAGTCGCCGGCAAGGTAGCCTCCTACTCCTTGGACACAGACTAACCCCAGCCCATGGTCTGGCACCCGCTCGCCGCGCTTGCCCAGGTTCCCGGCCTCACGGATGTCTTCCTCATCGGCTTCTACGAGGACTCGGTCATGGCACCGTTCGTCAAGGAGTCGCAGCGCGAGTTCCCCAACATCCGCATCAAGTGCGTGTGGGGTTAGAATGTGGCTGATGGCAGGTATCTGCGCGAGTACCGTTCCCTGGGCACCGCCGGAGGGTTGTACCACTGTGAGTGCGCGCGCGTGTCTAGAGCGGCGCGTCATCAGCGCAGCTGCGGGCATTGTTTGCAGCAACCTGGTCAATTGACTAGCTCCGACTCTTGACAAGGAGCACGACGCTCGCCCAGCTGCGCTGGACTCACTCGTGCACGACTAACCCCCAGTCCGCGACGAGATCCTCCGTGCCCCCGAGCCCGACCACATCTTCATCGTCAACATCGACATCTGCTCCTCCTTCCCCCTCGCCGAGATCCTCGAAGTCCACAACAAGCACAATGGCGTGGGCACCATCCTCGGCGTCAACGTGAGTACTGCCCCCCCAGCCTCCCACTAACCCCAGGTCAAGCGCGAGACCGCGACCCGCTACGGCTGCATCGTGACCGACCCGGAAACCTCCCAGGTCCTCCACTACGTCGAGAAGCCCGAAGCCTGGATCTCGGACACAGTAAACGGCGGCATCTACTGTACGTTCACCCTCCCTTTCCCTCCCTAACTCAGTGTTCAACAAATCCCTCTTTGACGAGATCAAAACCGCCATGGACGCCAAGACCCGCCGCGCGGCGCAGGACCCGCTCGTCGAGTCGGACGAAAACCTCCAGCTCGAGCAGGACGTCATCGCCCCGCTCGCGTCCCAGCGCAAGATGTACGTCTTCACCACGAGTGACTTCTGGCGCCAGATCAAGACGGCCGCCAGCGCAGTCACCGCGTCGGGGCTCTACCTCCGCCGCTTCCTCAAGACGTGTCCCGAGCTCCTCGCCCCCGCAGCGGCGAACATCATCCCCCCAGTCTTTGTCCACCCCACGGCACACATCGACCCGTCCGCCAAGGTCGGGCCGGACGTTGCCATCGGGCCGGGCGTTACTGTTGGCGCGGGTGCGCGTGTGGCCAACGCGATCGTGCTGGACGGGTCGACTATCGACAAGCACGCGGTGGTGATCAACTCGATTGTGGCTTCGGAGGCAAGGCTGGGCCAGTGGGCGAGGGTGGATGGCGAGCCGGAGCCCGAGACGGAGGTGAACGGGCAGATCTCGGTCAGCGTCATCGGCGCGCAGGTCGGGATTGCGCCAGAGGTGCATCTTCGGAGCTGTATTGTGTTGCCTAATGTGAGTACACCGCGAGCCACCGAGACCTCCGCAGGAGGGCGAGTGGGCGAGCGCAGATCTGTCGAGGGCGGCAAGCGAGCAGGGGTCCATGCAAATCCCAGATCTTCGGCCTGCTGGGTGTGTAGTAGCACGGCGGGCGTCAACAAGTGACCAACCGCTCTACATGACACGGCCACTTCCACCTATCTAGCACGCTGGCCCTCTCGCTCTCGTCTGCGACACGAGACCCGACCGCCCGTGACTCCGCTGACAGCAGAAATCGCTCACCAAGAGCGCCGCAAACCAGGTCCTCCTCTAGCCCTCCCGCCAGCCCGAGCCCCCGCGCCCGCGCCCCCGCGCCCCCGCCAGCGCATAGACATGATGCATCATCGTACATTGACAAGACAAGACAGCTCTAGCGTCTACCATCTACATCTACTACTGCTAGCTCTAACTCCTCGCAACGTATAGAGCTTCCAGAGCTCTGGCTACCTCCATCATGCTCATCCTCACAATCTCGATTGAGCGCGGTCGCGCGCTCTCATACCTCATATTCGTCCCCTCCACCCCACTGACCCGCCATCCCATCTCCCTGCGCTCAAGATTCCAGCATGCCACCGAGCGCAGCACTCGCACTCGCCGGCCCCTCGCTCCCCTCCGCTCGTGACCACGCACTGCCCATGCTCTCTCGCGAAGCCGTTCGCTGCGCTCACGGCTCCGCCCATGCTCTCTCGCAAGCCGTTCGCTGCGCTCACGGCTCGCTACATCTCCAACAACCGATCAATAGCAACCCCCATCTCCCCACCACACCCATCCAACACCGCCTCGACAATCTCCTCCCCCAAATCAGGGAACATCTGATGCAGCGTAGTCACACTCGCCACCCGCGCCTGCTCGCGCGCCTGCTCGCGCGCATACTCGTCCTGGCTCGCCTCCCGCGCGTCCTGAAGCTGCGCGTGCTCGTCCTCGCTCGCGCCGCGGTCGTACGCGTACCCCGGCGGCGCGGGGTAGCCATACCCCGGCTGCTGCTGGTACTGCTGATGCTGCTGCTGTTGGGAGTAGTACGGCGACGCCTGGGCCTGTTGTTGCTGCTGCTGGAAGGGGGAGGGGGAGCCGTACGGAGAGGGCTGGTACGGCGACTGCTGGTACGGCGACTGCTGGTGCGCGTACTGCCCTGGGTACTGGTACGTCCCCTGCCCGTGTGGTGTGTGTCCCGGTGTTGGCGTCGGTTCGCGCGAGACGCTGGCGTCAGTTGTGATCGTGGCAGAATACCCACTCTGACCCGGCGGGGGAGATACCCAGCTGGGCGAGGAGACGGCTCGGCGGCTGGGGCTGGGCGCGCTGCCCGCGTATCGGGGTGGCAGTGGCGCCTTGCGATGCTGCGCTTGACTTTGACGGCGTCTTGTCGTCGATGTCGCCGTCGCCGTCGCCGTCGCTGCTGCCGCTGTCGCTCTCGTACCCGGGCTGGTTCATGCCGTCAAAGATGCGCGAGATGGCGCCGAGTGGGCGGGAGACGGCTTCCTTCGCGGCGTCGCCTGTGCGCTGGAAGAAGCGCTTCGTGCCGTCTAGAGCTGCGGCTGTGGCCGGCAGAGCTAGTTGGCGGGCGGGTTCCTCGCCGGGGGAGGTGGCGAAGGGCGACATGGAGTCGCCCGCGGAGGTGGCTGACAAGGACGCTCGTGCGCGTGGCGATGACGGCGACTCGGGCAGCTGCTGGATCGCCTTCTCGACGTTGTGCTCGAACTCCTCCTGGGTGATGTTCGAGAGGGAGGAGGCGTCCATCGTCTCGATAAAGGCGATGGCGCCCTGCAGCGAGGAGAGGTAGTATCCCGCCTCGCCTTGTAACTTGGCCGGGTTGCGGAAGCGGTTGATATATCTGCGGTCAGCTGGTACGGGGAGGGGGCAGCGGTGGAGGGGTATAGGAGGGGTCCTGTCGGAGGACAGAGGGAGTGAACCGCGCTGAGTAACGCAGACGAGGCAACAGGGGAGACGAGGAGAGATAGACTTGAAAGCACATGGAGAGAAACGGAAGAGGAGCCGGCGCCAAATATGACAAGGCGCCATGCCTATGCTCGTTCTCGTCTCGAAGCACTCACTCGACGTTCGACAGCATGCTCTCCGGACTAGCCCGCAGCACCACAAAGATGAGAATGGGCACAAACGCGTCCGCGCCCCCCTCTGTGCCCTGCGCGTGCCGGATGAGCCCGAAGATGACCTTGCAGCAGTTGAGAATGCAGATCATCTTGTCGCGGGGGGCTTTGTAGTGGTTGATCTTGAGGAGTTCTGGGGTTAGCGCCATTCCGCGAGCGCAGCGAGCGGGATGGCGATAGCCACTATATCTATCTCTGTCAACGAGCAGCGGGACCGCCGTCGTGACCTCCGTGTCCTCTGAGTAGCACGTCAAGCCGCCAGGAGACACGAGCCGACACGAGCCGCCAGTGAGGATAGACTCCTCAACAGAGGGTGGATGTGATCCTGATCTCAATCCCAAAGCTGCCGGCGAAGCCGAAGCTACAGCCACAGCCAGCAAAGAGGAAAGGCATACCAACCCAGCTAGCGATAGACTCACCCTGCTCCGCAAACCCGAGAAACCCCTGCGCCGCCTCGCTCTCCGGGATATCCAAGTGCCTCTCCTTGACCCAGCCAAACAGCCGCACCCGCTGCGCAAACACCGCGTCGCGCTCCAGGTCGTCCGTGGTGATCGCGTGGCCCTCGTGCAGCTGCGGCGTGAACGTGTAAGGGTATAGCCTGTTCATGACGAGCTTCTCCATCGCCTCGAGGGCGTTGTCGAGCTCGGAATCGGACTGGGACTTCCACGGCTCGACGAGGACCATCTTGTCGGCGATGAACTGGGGTTAGTCTCGGCTTCGGCTCCGTCTGCTCCTCCTGCTTCGCTCTTCAAGTGCCCCTCTTCCTCCTCCTCCTAGTTCTCCCCCTCCTCTTCTCCCTCTCCTCCCCTCCCCCTGCCCGCCCCTCCCCCTACCCCTCCTCCTCCTCCTCCCCCCCCCCCCCCATACCCCACACTCACACTCAAAAAGTCCCTAATAAGCTTAATCTGCTCATTAACAGTAAAAGGCTTCTTCGCAAAGTTCGTCAAGAAACTGCCACCATCAGCAAAGTCCCCCTAGCGCCCCCCCTACCTCTTGAGATATCGCGCAACCGGATCAGCAGGCTTGCTCTTCAGATCCCTCAAAAACCCCGCAAAGTTGAACACGGGTTCGGGCTCAGCCGTACCGGGAACAGGCGGGGACACGTCCATCGGCGTCTCCTGCGCAGCGAAACTGCTCACGGAGGACGGCTCGCGGCCCCCCGCGCCTGGGCGAGTCGTACCTGCCCCCGCTCCTGTCCCCATTCCTTGCCCCGCTGCTGCTCCTGCTCCTGCCCCCGATCCTTCCCCCGCTCCTGCTCCCATTCCCGTTCCCGAGCCAGAACCAGTCCCAGTCCCAGACCCAGACCCAGACCCACTCCCAGACCCGAGGTCAGTCGACACGACGGGCCGTTGTTTTGCCTTTGCCCTCGTAGCCGGCGCCGGCGCGGGTGTCGCGAACGGGTCAAACTCCGCCAGCTCAGGCGCAGCGCGCAGCCCCACGAGCGGGTGGGGGTGGGGGAGGGGCGTGGCGTCCCCCGGGGAGGGGGCAAGGATCGGGGTCGGGGCTGGGCGCTTGGCTGGTGCGTTGGGCTGTGTTGCTGGGCGGGGGGCGGGTGTTGCGGCTGTGATGGGGGGTGGGGGGGAGGTGGGGTGGGAGGGGGAGGGGGTGGGGTCAGAGGACGAGGAGGGGGCGGGGTCCGAGGACGAGGAGGAGGGGCCGGAGGGGGAGGTCGACGGTGAGGTCGACGGGGAGGGGGAGGTGGTGGAGACCTCTGGTGCCGGCGAGGGGGAGGCCGACCCCGAGTCTGCAGCAGTGGCCTCGACGCTGACGCTGCTGTCGTTGTCCGGTGCGTCGGGTGCTGCCGGTGCTGGTGCCGCGGACGATGGCGCAGGCGGTGTCGGTGTCCGTGTCGGTGTCGATATCGATGTCCGAGTCGGTGTCTGTGCGTCGTCTTGCGTCTGCGTGGTGCTGTGCTCTGGCTCTGGCTCTGGCTCCGGCTCATGCACCGCGGGTGCTCCGTCATGCACCTCAGGCGAGGAGGGCGACAACGACGCCGGCCGGGGCGGTCCTGGGCTGCTTGGGTCGTGGCCTGACATTTGTGGCCTGACGAAACGATTGAGTGATAAGTGCGATGTTGATGTTGTGGGAGCGTTGTTGCTGGGCGCTGGGACTGGACTGGGACGGGGTGGGCCCCGCTTTTCCGTTGATCCCACTGACTGTTCGAGCTGACGGCGTACGCGGTCCGGGATTGGCATAGACGTCTATTTCAGCATAACTTGGTCTAGAACATGCACGCATGCAGCGGTGCGTGATGGGCGTAGAGCTCGCTCTTGGCGACTGAGCATGCATGCTCGATGCAGCGGAGCACAGTTCTCTTGGAGCAAACGGCAGAGACATGAGCGTATGATCGTGTATGGACAGCCATTCACATCTATCCCGTTCTATCCGCTCACGGCAGCACGGCACGTCGTCATCCCCGTGGCCATGCTTGGCTTGGCCGCTGCCGACTGAGACACTGACACGACATCGCGACTCTCTCGGCACTGCACTGCACTGCGCACTATCGCGGCCTCCGGCCGTGCCCGTCGCGTTGCTTTACGAAACACTCTTGTCTGACATTGCAATACACGACACGACATCGCAGCAACGCACCACTCCACACACATGCAACACACCGCGTGCACCGGTGCACCGCGCATCTCGTCACTCATAACATCAGGCCTCAGATAAAAACCCGAGCCAGGCAGTAGTCGTCGAGCTAATCTCACCCAGGTATTAATCGAGCACCGGCCGTCAAGCGTACGTCTGGAGGGGAGGGGGTGGCGGTGCGGGGGGCAGAACGATTCGGGAGAAGAGGTTGCAGTACAAAAGAGAGAGGGAGAAAGCTGTTAGGTTCTGTGGTGGGAGGGGAAGAGATGGGTGGTTGGTTGGACCCAGGGGACGGAAACGAGACGAGGGCACGATAACAGAGGCAGACTATATGCAGACGACGCGGCGCAAGGTGGGGTGTGCTTAGAGAACAACGCACTTGCTCTTGCCGCCTCCCCTCTTCTTGCCTCCCGGCTGAACGTTAGCAAAGAAACATGCTCTTAGGTAGAAAATGACCCACCTTCAATGCCTCGCGGGTTGCGGTCTGGAAGACCTCCCTGACTCCCTCACCGCTCTTGGCGGAGCACTCGAGGTAGGCGGCGGCGCCAATCTTCCTGGCGACGGCGTCTCCCTCGGCCCGGGACACGGGCCGCTGGTTCATGCGGGCCAGGTCCTGTATGGTCTTGGGGTCGTCGCGCAAGTCCTTCTTGCACGCGACAAGGATGATGGGGAGGCCGTTGCAGAAGTGCATGACCTCGGAGATCCACTGTGATGTCAGCGCGAGTCCCGCGGAGTGGTGTGAGGTACGCACCTTCTCCTGGACGTTGTCGAGCGAGTCGGGCGAGTCGATGGCAAAGCAGATGAGGATGACGTGGGAGTCGGGGTAGGACAGGGGACGCAGGCGGCTGGGGGGTTAGCACAAGCATACGGGGGAGGTTGAACGTAGCATCGTGGCGATCGGCCGAGAGTGGTGTGAGAAGGTTGGTAGTAGTACGGTGGCGAGGTGTGTTGGTGAAATCCAGAGCCAAGTCGACTTACTCGTAGTCCTCCTGGCCAGCGGTATCCCAGAGGGCCAGCTCAACCTTCCTGCCATCGACCTCGACGTCGGCAACATAGTTCTCAAAGACAGTGGGGACGTAGACCTGGTTGTTAGACTGTGGACGGATGGAGGACTGCGATTGGGATGGATGGAGGAAGTAGTCGAGTTAGACTCGCGGTGGCGAGCGGGCGACGCGCATCGAATACAACACGTACCTCGGGGAACATGCCCTTGGAGAAGACGATAAGCCTGCGAGGGTGGTTAGCATCGGGTGGTGGTGGTGGTGGTTGCTTGATGGCGGCAACAGGAAGACACGGGATGCCCCGCGCGGGTTGCTGCGCATCATACTCACAGACAGGTCTTGCCGCACGCGCCATCACCTGTGAAACTGTCAGCACGCGTCGAGCACTAGGTGGGAGACTGAGGCGATGCAGTCGCCGCGAGTACAACTGCCATGGCGTGTGTACATCGCGAGAGCAGCCAGAGATGCATCGCGATTGATGTATCGTTTGGCGGCAAGGATATGCTTGAGAGGTGGTGGGTGGTGGTGGGTGGGTGACAGGGTGGAAGGGGGGAAGGAGTAGTAGTTTCTCTCTCTCTGTTCTCTACGCACCGACGATGACTAGCTTGCGCCTGGTTTCGGCGGTCATGATGATTGAGATGAGATGAGTAGACGGATGGGAAGAAACGAGAGGTGTGACAAAGGGAGAGAGACGAGAGAGAGAAAGAGACGAGAGAGACGAGGTCGAGTGGTAGAGTGAGTGAGTGAGTGAGAGACGAGGAAGGAAGGTGGACGAGCAGTGGTGGGTGTGTCGTTGGAAGGGGGAAGGAGGGAAGGAGGGGGGGCCAGGGCCAGGGGGAAGGAAGGAAGGCAGGCTAGGAAGGGAAGGGAAGGCAAAGTGCGATGTGGTAAAGGATGATGGCTGGGATTGTTGTAATGACGAGTGTATTGGGGAAGGGAGGTGATTACAGTTCATTAGGAATGTGACCAAATCACCACAGCGGATTGATTAGATCGTATTACAAACGTCAACATAAGTAAGTCATATACTAACTATGATAGCACAGCAATTCCTCGTTGCATGCAGATAGGAAGTAGTGAATACGCGCTAGTAGTGTACCTGTACACATGCATCGACTGTGGCACAACTGGTCATGCATGAGCTCTGTGGACGAGAATAGAAGGGATCTCGCGCGGGTATATACATGGCAAGTGGAAGTGCGTGCGTGTCATCGCTGGAAGAGATCAAATTATGATATGGATTTGGATAATGCCTTCGTCAAATAGCTTAGTATGTGCTTTACCATGACTGTAATACCCCTGTTGACCTAATTCCTAATACCCATGACTAATAAAGTTCACGCGCGCGCGCAGTCGTTGTCTAATAGTCCGTGTCCGTGTCGTGTGTCGTGTGGCCTCTCTGCAGCTCTGCATCGCCTCCCTGGGGTAGCTGGTGTGACACTGGTCTTTCAGCACATCACACAACAACTAGTCTTCAAGCTAAGCTGTACTCCATGCATGCATCTGATTGCTGTGCTAGTATCAGCTACTGCATGCATCACCACACATACTCATGCTCTTTCACCTCTACAGGATCATCGCATATGCCTCGTATCGCTGTCGCTGTCGCTCTTCACACGGCTTCCTTCCTTCCTCGTTCCACCTTCATTCACACCGACTGGACCCTGGATCACCTCACTCACTCTCCACCCAGCACAAGCACAAGCCAGCCAGATAGAAAATACTCCCGCTCGTCAAGATCGTCCCACTTTGCTATCAGCCAATGCTCATTACCTATCAATTCGTAATCAACGACTAATCCCCATATTCTTTTACAGCAAGCGGTGTAGTCAATCGTAATGAGTTGACATCGTTAGTCCTTATCTCCCCCTCCCTGGTAGGATGTCACATCACAGACAGGACGAAATGTGGCGCGGCGCGCGTCGGGGCGCGTCTTAGCAGCAGTCACTTTCCTCGCTATTGCAGGCACCCGAAGACAAAGCAAAGCCACAGCCACATCCAAACTCTAGCTACTCTGTGCGGCACAGATGGCGCAGGCGCAGACGACCGTTATCAGTTCTTCCCCCGTGCCATGCAGCTACAGCTATGCACTACTAGCATGCATGTTGCACATCAGTAGCTCATCGTGCATGTGCCGTGTTGGATAAACCGGCACAGCGTGCGCTCTTCAGAGCATATGTGGCACCTCGACACGTCACAGTCTAGGCCGTCTGTTTCATATATCACAGGAGAGGGCTCTCGGGACTGGCTGTGGCAGACAGGCAGGCAGGCAGACAGATAGACAAGCAGGCAGGCTTGTTCTGCTGTGTCGTCATAACTTGGCAGTGACATCGTATCAGCGCATGAAAAGACGGAACATGTCGAGCATATGAACCTGAAGAGGCAAGTCGTGTGAGACGTCAGACGGCTGTCATCGTCATGTCGCAGGGTGACCTACAAGCTACAAGCCGTCCTAGATCCACTCGTCGAGCGTGGCTGCCACACACAGACCAGGTCGGCTGACATACACACACACCTCTTCACTACCCACTCATACACTGACCGCCCGCGCACCCAATCGTCAACCCCATTTATCCTCTTACTTCCCCCGCAACCTGCCACAACTATGCATATCGTCTGCAACTACAAACGCTCTGGCGGTCCGACGTAGACGCAGCCGGAGCCATCACCCCGCCGTATGCCACGGCGCGCCAGCCGTGCTCTACCCGTGGGCCGGCCACCAGGACCGGACCAACCGCCACGCGTCATGCAACAAATGCACTACCAGTCCTTGCCGAGCTTGAAGCCTGCCGTCAGCCCAACCAGCTACTCCTACTCCTACTCCTACTCACTCCACTCAAAGTCGTCGAGCCACTTGTTCCCGTCGTCGTCGATGATCCGCGTCTTGACGCTGTACGATCCCGACCGGGCGAGCATGCCGCTCGGCGCTTCTTCGGTCTCGAACTGCCGTCAGCCGAGTCTGTGCTGTGTTGTAGCTCACAATCTTCTGGTACGGCTGCTCCTGCGGTCCATACTGCTGTCAGCGCTCTCCCGTCTGCTGGCTCACGCTCCCGAGCATCGCCTCAGTCTTGTCCACTGCTGTCAGCCTACCCTCTTACACTCGGCAGCCTCGCGCACGCGCACGCGCTCGGCGCCGGAGCATCCCCACCCACCAGTCATGCCCGCCCGCTTCACAACCTGCAGGAACCGCAGACCCGACACAATCTCATTCTCAACCCTGCCAATAAGCACAACCCACGCCCTTGACACCTACACAAACGTAATCCCCACGCTGTACTCGACGCCCTCCTTGATCGTGACTGCCATCAGCCCCGCCCACGCATGCACCCACCCGGCTCCTTGCGCGCATTTCCCTGCGTCAGGTCGATGACAATGTCGCCCTGCCTAGCAGGCGAGGTGAGGAAGATAGTCTTGGGCACGACCTTCTTCGACCCGCCGCCGACCGGGCCATTGAGGCCAAGCGACGCCTTCCAGCGCTGCAGCGACTCATCTTCCTACTCGGTCAGCTCCTCTTCCGCCTGTCTCTCACCTGGTCAAGCGCGGCCAGCTCCGCGACCGTCTTGGTCTGTCCAATCTGAAAGAGTCAGCGGCCCGAGCGTGCGTCCACGTCCGGCGAGCGAGCGCCATGCTAACGCACCTTGTAGCCCTCAGTCTGGGTGGGGACAAGCTCGTCGTCGTTCTGGCATAAGTACTGGCTCTACAGAACTCCTCTAGCATACTCGACCCACCTGCTGGGCTGACATTGCGTGCGTGCGTTCGTTCGTTCGTGTCTACGTGCGTGCGTTCGTTCGAATGAAAGAGTGAGCGATCACAAGGGACAGCACGGGACTGATCTCGCAACTTGAACCCCTCCTCGTCCCTCCCCCCCGGACTAGCTGCCTCGAACGTCGCTCGCGCCTCCACATTGATTGCCAGACGCGTCACATAATCCGAGTAACCACGCGACGGGGTTTATCCGCTCCCCCCGGATTAACACCACCACCCCGTGTCCACGACCACCTCCGCTCGTGTCGTCCATGACGAGAGACTAGACCGACGACTGACCAACTTCGAGACGAAGGAAGCACAAACAGCGCAAGAAACACCTTGCACACCGACCACACCTAGGACACGTCGCCCGCCATCATGGCGAGTCTGAGTGCGTCCCCCTCCCCAGAGCCTGCTGACCACAGTCGCGATCCTCGATGTGAAGGGCAAGGTAACTGACCTCACCCCGCCCATTACTCACGCCAGTCCCTCATCCAACGATCCTACCGCGACGATGTCCCCACCTCCTGCGTGGACCGCTTCCTCCCCCTCATCCTCGACATGGAGGAGGAGAACGTGCCCGTGCAGCCGTGCTTCACCGACGAGGGGATAAACTACATGCACATCCGGCATAACAACCTGTACCGTGAGTGTTTCGGCGATCCCCACCAAGGAATGGGACGTATCCAGCCGAGCTCGCGAGCTCGCTGGGTCGCATACGCTCCCCAGCTCCCCAGCGCTGACCCCAGTCCTCGCCCTCTCCAAGCGCAACTCGAACGCCGCCGAAATCATCCTCTACCTCCACAAACTCGTCTCCGTCCTAACCGAGTACTTTAAAGAGGTCGAGGAGGAATCCATCCGCGACAACTTTGTCATCATCTACGAGCTCCTCGACGAGATGATGGACTTTGGCTACCCCCAGACGACAGAGTCCAAAATCCTCCAAGAGTACATCACGCAAGAGAGCCACAAGCTCGAGGTCCAGGTCCGCCCCCCGATGGCAGTCACCAACGCCGTCTCCTGGCGCTCCGAGGGGATCCGGTACCGCAAGAACGAGGTGTTCCTCGACGTCGTCGAGAGCGTCAACATGCTCGTCAATGCGCAGGGCAACGTCGTGCGCTCGGAGATCCTCGGCGCAGTCAAGATGAAATGCTACCTCTCCGGCATGCCCGAGCTGCGTCTCGGTCTGAACGACAAGGTCATGTTCGAGACCACGGGAAGAGGTAGGCACTCTTACACTTCTCGCTGACATCAGCCGCCCGCGGCAAGGCCATCGAGATGGAGGACGTAAAGTTCCACCAGTGCGTCCGGCTCTCGCGCTTCGAGAACGACCGCACCATCTCCTTCATCCCCCCCGACGGCGAGTTCGAGCTCATGAGCTACCGCCTCAACTCGCCGGTGAAACCCCTCATCTGGGCGGAGGCGAGCGTCGAGTCGTACCGCGGGTCGAGGATTGAGTACATGGTCAAGGTGCGGGGCCAGTTCAAGCGGAGGAGCACGGCGAACAATGTGGAGATTTTCGTGCCGGTACCAGACGACGCGGACAGTCCAAAGTTCAGGGCGAATTCCGGGTCGGTCGTGTACATGCCAGAAAAGAGCGCGTTCTGTTGGAAGTTGAAGCAGCTGGTGAGTAGCGGCGCGCAGCGGCCGCAAGCGGGCGATGTCAACTCGAGCCGAATGGCCGAGCAAGCATACAGTATAGCTCCCCGCGTACATGCTCCTGCATGCTTGCGTCTCGCTACCCGAGCTCGGCCGGCATCGCCTCCGGCGCTGCCACCCTCCCAACCCCACTAACCCCAGGGCGGCGGAAAAGAATACCTCATGCGCGCACACTTCGGCCTCCCCTCCGTCTCGACGGGCGAAGAGGCCCGGCGCATACCCATCTCGATCAAGTTCGAGATCCCCTACTTCACCGTCTCGGGCGTGCAGGTGCGATACCTCAAGATCGTCGAGAAGAGCGGGTACCAGGCGCTCCCGTGGGTGCGGTACATCACCGAGGCGGGGCCGGATTATGTGTTACGAACGGTGAGTGCCGAGGAGCAAGACGGGCTGATGGTAGATTTCGGACGCGAAGGCGTCGTCGATTATTGCGCCGATGTAGCGTGTAGATGGATTAGTGTTGTTAGAGCTGGCAGCTAGAGGCAGCACCGTGCGAGCGCAGCGAGCAGGGTGCTGCGGGTGGGCATAGGAAAGCAGTCGCCGCCGGAGACTGGAGGGCGATACACTTACAACTGGCGGTGATGGCTCAAGAGCTGGAAACTACGCTGCTCAGTCGCATCTTGAGGTGCTGCAAAGAGGCTTGCCCGCGGCTATGGGTGTTTGCGAACACCCTCGATCCGCGATGCGCGGTGCTGCACTCACTGTCGCTGACATGCTACAGCTCGGCTCGCTAGGGTGAACAGGCCATACTGCACAACACTGCAGAGCCATGGTTCGTCCTGCTTTGCAGTAGCCGTATCTCCTTCGCATGTGCTTGGCCCTTCAGACCACGCGTTCGGCGATCAACTCAACAGTGGTGTTTACATCGCACTGCCCCGTCTACGGCAGCCGTCCAGCTCGCCACACAGTCATAGCAGTCATAGCAGTCAGTAGTCAGCACACACACCTCAGCCTCCCCCCGCCGCAGCTAAACCACAACATACATGCCCAACTCCTACTCCATCCTATCCCTACTTCTTCCTCCCCTTCCGGTCCTTCCTCCCATCGCTCGAGCTCAGCCCCAGACTCCGCACACAATCCGGACAGTACCACGTATCCGGCAACGGTCCATTGATATTAACACACTTGACATGGAACTGCCGTCAGCCCACCCTCTTTCCCAACTCACCCATTCATACTGGCACTTGTCGTTATCGCACCCAATCATCTCGCCATAGCTCTTCTGCTGACAGAAGCAGTACAGCGCATCATCGGGCTCCACCTCCGCATCCGCCGTCTCCACCTCGGCCTCGACGTCCGCGTCGCTCGTCGTGCTGTGGTCGCGCGCCTTCCGCCCCCTCCCCATCGAGCCCGACCGCGGCGCAGGCGGCGGCGCCATACTCCCCCCAGCGAGCGGGGACGCGCCCCTTGCCAGCCCATTGCCAGAGAGCGAAGCGACAAGCGGGGTGGTGGGCTTGTTCCTCCTCTTATGCGAGCCACTGCCCAGCCCAGACGAGGGGAGGAGGACGTCCGCACCGCCCAGGTCGCCGAGCTTGACGTCGGCGTCGAGCTCGTCAATGTCCACCCCGCCGACGCGCTTCCACTCCGTCTTGGCGCGTTCGCGCGCGCGCCCGACGATGCGCTCCAGCCGCTCGGCGAGCTTGATCTTCTCGTCCTGCAGGGCCTCGATCTTGACCCACTCGGCCTGGATCTTGGCCATGTTCTGCGCGTCCTTGGTGGAGAGGTGTGCGACTGGGATGGGCGCGCCGGCGGGAATGGGGAGTGGGAACGACGCTGCCGCGGGCGCAGTCATCGGCGTGAGGTTCTTCACGCTCTTGGTTAGTCCATGATGCCGTGTGTTGATTCGTGAGAGTAGTTCTGCAATCAGCTCTGGTGAGAAGAGTCACCCACGGCTTATCCGCTCGTCCTTTTCGCGGATTTCAAGCAGGAGGAAGTTGACCTCTCCCGGGAGGTTATCGAGATCTGCGGTCAGCGGCAAGGCGGGGGCAGGCACTAACTCGACACCAGCTCAGCAGCTACGGACGCAGCCTCCTCGGGGTTGAAGTGCGGGTGCACATTGAGCGGGACGGCCATGGCGGCGGTGGGGATGGGTTTGTTAGTGATGCAGAGGTCGACGATGGATGTTGAACGTCGAGTTGGGTGGCAAATGGTAGAGTTGCTCCCGTCGGTGTTTGTGTGTAGATTTGTGTGTGTTTTGTCAAGATGGCTGCTCTGCAACTTCTGCAACGGCATACTCCCATTATATTGCAGAACACAGCCCGCTCACACGCTCACGCCCACGCTCAGCACAGTAGGAAAGCCGAGCAGCAGCTCCCACCACCCCCTCGCTGACAGAACCAATGCATACCACCTAATCAAGCTTCTTAGTCCGCTGGAAACCGTAAGAGCTCTTCACCGGCCTAAGTTCATCAGCACGACCCACCCACCTAAACTTACGAGTCGGAGCCATTGTAAAACGCATCAGGTCGCCCACGGAGGTTGTTCTTCGTGCGCTGGAGGCGGGCGTGCGCGCTCGCGACCTGGTCCTCGCGCGTCACGGCCGGGCGGTCGGTCTTGACGGTGACCTTACCGTCCTGGTAAGTCACGCCCTTGGCTGCGTACTTCTTCGAGGTGGTCTCGCCCGACTTGGACACGGAGCGGGACGCAGCGACGGCGGCGTCTGGTGTTAGTGCAGCCCATGGGGTGGGATGGCGGCGCGTAGGATCGTGGCTGGGGTGAAGGGGGAGCTCTGGCTTGGCGCGCGGAGGCAGCTGCGTACGGGGACAGCATGCAGCGCAGAGCGTGTCGATACCTCTGAGCAGGCCTGTAGTCCACACTGTGACGCGCAGCGGTTCGACAGCGCGTTATTTACGGTCGATACTTGGTTTCACCGCCACACCCGTTCCAACCCCGGCTTGGACTCACAGACAACGCCGATGAAGATGACGAGCACCACGGACGACGAGATAATGTCCCAGAGACTGCTGTCAGCGTCACCCGCGACCCCCGCGCGACAACCTACGCCATGGTAGCTGTTGTTGTGAATGAGAGCAAAGGTGGCAGAGACACAGGGCGCGGAATTCTGGTGACATATATGAAGCCTCGTGCCCGATCACTACGCGTGGAGGTCAGACTTTTTGCTCCCGCCCTTCGGCTTCGGCTTGCACCGCTGCACAGCATGCGCGAGGTCAACAACCCTCTCTCGGAAGTCGAGGTGGCTACTACTAGTAAAATGCGCCAGGCGAGTATTAGCATTTGTTAGCACTCTCTCCCAGCCGCCACAGCCGCTCGTGGCAAGATGCATCTGACAAACTCTCATAGTGTACAATTCTAGACCCCGTTGGCAAAGTTGGGGACCTCGTGGAAGAGGTAGGACTGGGGTCAGCGGGGTTCGTGGCACACGCATGATGGCATGGGAAGCATGACGGCTGCGCCGCCATGCAGTACTCACCACACTCTCTCCAAAGTGCGAGCGGCGGATGGTCTCCGCAAGCACCGGCGCAACGTCAATCACCTCGATCTTGCTGCACTTTTCTGCCTTCTCCTTCTGCGGGAGGGTGTTGGTGATGACCAGCTTCTCCATACCACTCTCCTCGATGACCTTGAGCGCCGGGCCCGAGAGAATACCGTGCGTGGTAAAGGCGTACACCTTGGTCGCGCCCGCCTCGAGGAGGTTGCGCGCCGCGAGGCCGAGGGTGCCGCACGTGTCGGCCATGTCGTCGACCAGGATCGCGACCTTGCCCTGGACGTTACCGACCAGAACCATGCGCGAGACCTCGTTGGCGCGCTTGCGCTCCTTGTGGAAGAGGGCAAAGTCGACGTTAAGGCGGTCGGCGATGGCAGTCGCGCGCTTGGCTCCTCCGGCGTCAGGCGAGACGATGACGCAGTTCTTGACGTCGATCGTATTCCTGATGTAGTCGATCATGAGGGGCTCGGCGTAGAGCTGGCATCAGCAAGAGCGCAACACGAGCGCAGCGAGTGTTGCGCGAGAGCTGCTCGGGTTGTCTATGGCTGACACCCCCGCAGCCCTCTAGCACCACTACGTTGATCTCCAACCACTCACGCTGGGGTCAGCAATGCCAATTAGATACGACTCACTTGTCAACGGGAACATCGAAGAATCCCTGGATTTGGGACGCGTGCAGGTCCATGGTCTGCTGTCAGCGCCCACCCCAACATCCTTCCGAGAGGCGTCCACAAGCCCCCGCCCACTCACGATGACATGGTCACAGCCCGCCTCGCGCAGCATGTTGGCAACAAGCTTGGCCGTGATCGGCGCGCGCGACTTGTCCTTCTTGTCCTGGCGGGCGTAGAAGAAGTGCGGGATAATGGCGGTAATCCTGCGCGCCGAGGCGATCTTGCACGCGTGGATCATGATGCACAGCTCCATGAGCGCAGTGTTGACGGCGCCGGCGTTCTTTCGTCAGCTCGTGCTTTACCGTCTCAGTCTCCGCCAGCCGCCCGAGTCTCTCGACCCAGACGACTTCGTCGCCGACTTACCGTGTTGACGATGTAGACATCATAGTCGCGCACGCTCTCGACGATGGTGACCTTGGTCTCACCAGAGGGCGGCTGGACGACATTCGCGCGCGCGATAGGGATGCCGAGGCGCTTCGCAATAAGGTGCGCAAGCTCGGGGTGGGAAGTGCCTGCTGTCAGCGACCGACCTGGAGATAGTTGCTGCCGAGAAACTAGTCCAGTGTCATCCCGCAGGATGCGGAGCGGTGTGGAGTGTTGCTCCAAGCACCAGTCCTCGGGGTGGGGCAGCTGCCCACCACGACCAGACGACCATGCCCAGCACTCTCCAAGTTCCGTTCCTCGCCTGAAGCAGTCCGAAGCCATGCCTCGAGCGCACGACACGACCCATCACCCCGACTCTGCACGTGCGCACGGCCCCAGCCCACCCCTACCCTCCTCCGCACTGCTCCGACTTCTTATACCCCCCCTTCCATCCCTCACGCCCACTCACCGGTGAAAAGCTTGATCGACGGGTACGCCGCGTTCACGGGGGCAGCGCCGGTGGGAGACATTGCGAGGACGGTATTCAACAGTGGTTGGAGGTTACAGGGCAAGGTAGAAGTCGGGGGTAATGTACAGTCGCGTGTACAGTGCCAGCAAAATTCGAGATTGGGAGTTGTTGAGCTGGCCGTTCGGGCTCGGTGCGGATGCCTTGAGGCGGGTGCGCTGGCGAGAGCGGACGGCGGCGGGGGCGAGTGCTGGTCGGGGGTGTGGAGAGTACGGAGTGGGGAGGAGCGAGGCTGGCTCGGCGATGGCGGACGTCAAAATCTTGAGACTGACGTCGAGACATTGACCGGAGCCAAAACCCGGGGTCTCCGGCCGTCGTCGTCGCTACCTGCCGCCTAAGTCCGCAAAGCGGTTTGTGCAGCGAGCAGATGCTTGTAATCTCTCGTGTCTCGTGCTGGCTGGAATCGTCCCGTGGCATGCCAAGGTGTGCATGGCTGAAGGGGGATGCTATGAGCTATGAACTGTGGACACTCCTGCTGCTGCTCCTGCTGCTACTGCTGCTACTACTGCTACTACTACTACTGACGACTCTGCTGCTGCTCTACCACCGCTACGGCACAAAGATACGACTATACCCATCAACCTTGGTCCGGCAGTTGGGACAGTTGTGGTCCTTGGCACGCAGTCGCGCAGCCAGGCTCTCGCGACAGTCGTTGCACATGAGCAGACAACGGCACGGCCAGAGAATAACGTCGCGCACTGCCGACATGCACACCACGCAGGCATGCCGGCGCTCCTCGTCCCACTCGTCGCGTGGTGGCGCCTGGGCCTGGTTCTGCCCCGGGTGCCGCTCTAGCCACAGATCTTGTAGCGGACTCAAGGCGTCGGCAGTCGCGGTGGACCTGCCTCGCTGCGGTGTTGTAGGCGGCGATGAAGGCGACAGCATCGCGGTATACCGCCTGCGCGTGAGAGGCGAGGAAGTAGAGGACGTGAGGTGCGCGAGGAGGATGGGCTGCATGTCCTCCTCGGGCTCATCACCGCTGCGCACCAGGTCGCGGTACAGCGTTGCTGTGTCGTCCTCGGTATCAGAGGGCGATGCAGACGATCCCGCCTCGCCATCGCTCTCCCACTCCTCGTCGTCGTCGTCCAGCTCCACCTCGCCGCGGAGCACCTGGTCGTACGTGTAGTCCTCAAAGTCTGACTCGACCTCGATCTCACCGACAGGAGTGGGCGCAGAGGCGGCAGTCACCTTTGCCCAAACCCGCAGCATCGGCGGCTCGCTGTCCACCACCAAGAGCTGGAGGGGAGGCGACCAGGCATCACGGCGCCAGAAGCGCAACCTCCGCGGGCCGTACCACCAGCGGGATTGGTACAACCTCCATATGATGCGGTAAGTCGACCGGCCAGCTTTGGTAGCAAGCACGGTCTGCCAGAACAGGCCACGTGCGAGTCCTGCGCATGCCCGACAGAAAATGCCAAGGTGGTGCGTCATCGGGTCATCCTTGTGCGGGTCTTTCAGTTTCGAGGCGCGGATGTCGTCGATGCGGTTGACGAAGCCGCCACCGTGGAACTCGCCAGAAGTGTTCCCGCCGTCCGCGGACAGTTGAACATACGGCTGTGCCTCCTGCACTGTTGCGAGCTCGTTCCGGAGTCCAGAGTACTGCGTCGCCGAGACGCACGCCACTCCGAGCTTGAGGAGGGCCACGCCAAAGTCGTCCTCTGTTGATGGGGCTGCTCCGGAATGCGGGAGGAGGCTTGACCATACAGGCGAGGGGATGTAGCCGACGGTAAAGAGGAGGGTGAGGGCGCGGACAGTGACCGTGCAGATGACGATGGTGGAGGTGAAGAGGGCGAGGATGTGCGTAAAGAATGTAAAGCTCGGGAAGCGCAACTGCGCCGTCGAGAAGACGTAGACAAAGTGCGCGAGGCCGAGTACACCGCACACGCCAGTCGGGTAGAGCAGCTTGCGGCGCATATTCGCCGACAGCTCGAGCACCTGCAACCATGCGAGCTGGGGTCAGCATCGTACCACCCCTCCAACTCACCTCCGTCAACCCGATCCACAGCTGGATCAGCGCATGCACATCAGGCCTGCTGCGGCCCTTCGAATCAACATGCGTCAGCGGAGCAGAGTATATATGCAAGAGGTATGAGAACCCGAACTGCCGTCAGCGCCGCCGAGCTGGTCACTCACGAGATTGAAGCCTGTTGCTGGATCTCTCCGCCGGCTGAAGTCAGCACGACCCCATCCCGCGAACCACTTACATTCCGTCGAGACCGTTTCCAAACGCGCCGCACACGAGGCTGATACACACACAGATGTAGATAGTCCAGCAGACCTGGCTCATCTCCATGTTGGCGCCCCAGGCGCCGAGGCGGTCCAAGCCGCCAGCGAGCGCCTGCGCAACCCAGCGGAACGGCGAGCCGCCCCCTGAGGCGAGCACCTTTCCGAGCACGCCGAGCGGCCCGCTCTCCCCCGCGAGGGAGGCGAGCCGCGCATCCAGGTGGTCGGGCCACACGCCCGCCGCCTGCGCCGTAACGACAGTGAACAGCGCCCACGCACGCACGACGGCCACGATGCCTGGGATGCGGACGTAGGACGGCGCGTTGTGCGATGTCAGCGCGCGGCGAATCGACGCGCCGAGCGCATTGCGCCACCCGTGGCCGCGGGGGATGATTGGCGGTTGGCGCGGGCGCTGCACGATGCTGTGGATGCGGTCGATGAGGAGGCACTGTTGTCAGCTAAAGCCTAAGACGCTCAGTACAGCTATATTCACCACGATGAGCAGAACAAGAGCGTATCCACTTCCTGCAAAGGAGAGCGGCCCCACTTCACTAAGAGCGTGCTGCACGTCCGACACAACGTCGGTGACGTTGTTGGCCGCTGTGGGCGTGGGTGAGGGCGTGGCCTTCACAGTAATCGGGCTTGGCGCGGTCTCCGTCCCTTGTGACGCTGCGTCCGGCGAGGGAAGCGCGAACAGGATAGTATGCAACAGACGCTTCGCGCCGTCGTGCGCTGCCGCGCCCGCGCGGGCGAGACGGCCCAGCGGCATGGCCGGCAGAGATGGGGACGGCCGTGGCCGGCGGTAGTAGGCTGTGCGGGGTGTGAGGAGACGCTTGAGAGTGGCGAGAGCGGCGAGCAAGTGTCTCAACTAGGCTTCGAGATCAGATTCTAAGCTGGAGTGCACGCTGAGACGACGTGTTGTGGTGAGTACAAGTTGCGGACGGAGTGGACAATGGAGAGATGTTCGGAGTCGCCCACGACATCGGCCGGCGGTCACAAATGCGCGCCACTCAGCCGGCAGGCAGCCGGCAAGCAGCCGGCCCGTCGCCGTCGATGAGCTCAAACTCGCCGCATTCTCATGCACTCAGCTCGCTACAAGCATCCTCTTGCACCACGCAAGTACGTACCATGCATCGCTAGCGACACCACATGCATGCCCGCTGCCCGCTCGCTCCGTCGCGCGGCGCCCAGCTCCTATCCACCAGCGGCGGCCGTCAACTCTCCCTCCGCCAACGCCGGATGATGCCGTGCCTGGCGTCATGTCCAAAAGTTGAGCAACTCGAGCAACAGTCTACCGCGGTCTCGTCTCGTCACTCTCCGCACCTCCGCCGCCATGTCCGACGACGAGGGCTTCGGCCTGGGCGACCTCATGCCGGTGGGTACCGCACATCGGACACAGCTGACCCCAGCGCTCGCCATCGCCTGAGCCCGCGCCGTTCTCGTACTCGACCTACACTCTGCCCGAGGGCTTCACCCTGCCTTCAGGCAGCAACGAGGTGGTCATCCGTCTTGTTGGCAGCCACCCGCTCTGGGGCCATCACCTGTAAGTCCAGTCTGGCGCTCTGGCAGCCGACACTCCAGTGCGGGCACTCGACAGAATCATCATGCGCTCGCTAGCTCGCCCGCTCGCTCTCTCGCGCCGCTAACAGCAGGTGGAACACCTCCCTCACCTGCACCAGCTATCTCCTCTCCCTCCCCGCCGTCCGCTCGCCCAGCACCCGCGTGCTCGAGCTTGGCGCAGGCGGCGCTCTTCCCTCCGTGGCCTGTGCCCTCGCTGGAGCAACAGTCGCCTCAACAGACTACGCAGACCAGCCCCTCCTCGACAACATAACCCACAACGCCGAGACCAACCTCGGCCCCAACTCCTCCCTCACAGTCCAAGGCCACACCTGGGGCAAGGACGTGACTCCCCTCCTCGAGGGGGGCAAGTTTGACATCGTGATTCTGTCAGACCTGGTGTTCAACCACTCGCAGCACGCTGCGCTGATCAAGACGGTGGACGAGACGCTCAAGGACGACGGGGAGGCGTATGTGTTCTTCACGCACCACCGGCCGCATCTCGCTGCTGAGGATATGGCGTTCCTCCCCAAGCTGGGGAGGAGGGGGTTCAAGTGGGAGCGCGTGGCGGAGGAGTGGCAGGGCCCGATGTTCAAGGAGGACCCGGGGGACGAGCGGGTGCGCGGGACGGTGCACGGGTTTAGGTTCTGGCGTGAGGGGGAGAGGGAGGATGAGGTGAGCGACTAGAGGGTTATAGAGCATTGCATTGTATGGCATAGGAGGGCTGCCCACGGGCGACATCGCTGTGACATTTTACCAGAGTAGACACAGCTCACCCTGCCGACAACGACGTGTAGAACCTTCACTGCCCAGTTGACGACTGAGCTCGTCACTGATGGTCAGTTGTTCACTACCGCGGCTGACCTAGTCAGACCTCCAATGCGCCCATCGCACCAGCTCGTCAACACCACCATAACCAGCACGTATACATGCTGCTCCTCCTCCATCAACTATCAATCGTACTAAACATATTCACACACACACCCTCACACCTACAAAGATCACCCGCGATTACACTCTCACCCGCAGCCACCGGGGCTACACCCTCTGCCCCTTGGCGCCGCCATACGCCGGCCGGTTGTAGCTCGTAGGGGTAATGTTCTTGTTGTAGCTCGTGGCCGTCGCCGGGGTAGTATTATAGCTGGTAGTAGGTGGCGCCTGCGCCTGCCCCTGCGCCTGGCTGCCGGGTCCTTGACCTTGTCCCCCCTGTCCTCGGTGGTTGGGCGTGCGGCCACCAGAGTTGGGCTGCGGACTGGGGCCAGAGCGGTTGGGCCCACCAGCGTTGGGGTTGGGGCTGGGGCCGCGGCGGTGTCCTCCTGGCCCGGGGCTCGGCCCCGAGCGGCCATTTCCTGCTCCGCCGCCGCCACCTTGGCCACCTTGGCCGCCTTGACCGCCGCCGGGAGTGCCACTCCCGCTGTCGCCCTCGCGGTTCGCACTCATCCGCTCGTAGTATGCAAAGTCCTGGAGCAGACTCGTCTTCGCCTTGTGCTGCCAGTCGAGGAAGATCTGGAGCACCTCGCAGCCTGCGTCGTACTCGAGCTCCTGGGTGTCGCGCGAGTTGGTGATTGGCTTGCGCTCGGGTGTGTTGTTCAGCCGGATGTGGCGAAGGGCGCTGGTTGGGATATCGCGCACAAAGATCCACGACAGCGTGAACAGGCCGCGCCACTTGCCGTCCTGCGCCCAGATAGACGACGTTTTGTTCTCGTCGACGGGGGACGTCTGCCGCGCCACGCCGCAGAAGTGACGACTGCCGTTGACCGAGAAGAGGAGATAGATCGGGCCCTTATCGTGGAACTCGCGGTACGCCGTGTCGAGACGCTTGTTGCCCAGCACGGTCGAGCTCCACACCCCGTGCTTGAGCGACTTTTGCACATCGTCCTCGGTGTAGCTCTTGATCACGAAGAAGCGCGCAGCAGGTGGTCGACAGTCGAATGTTGCCGGGTTGAGGCCCTTGCTCCGTGCGAGTTCGATGACGTCCAGATCCTGCGCGGAGAGCGGCACCTGCGCCGGTACGGGCATATTCGACGCCGGCGGGGCAGGGTAGCCCGCCGTGAACGGCGAGCCGAGGTAGTTGTACCCCGGCTGCGGGAGGAGGGGCACGCCGGGGTGCACAGGCAAGCCGGCGGCGATTTTGAGCTGCGCCTGTTGGTTGGCGTACAGCTGTTGCTGCTGGAACAGCAGCGGGGCAGGCATGTTACCGCCGGCCCAGTTGCCATAGTTGCCATATGGCGCGCCCGCGCCCCTATCGTCCCACAGCTGCCGCTGGGGCGGCTGTGGGGATGGCTGACCGGGCATGCCGACGAGGTTGGTAACCCACGACGGTTCGTCGCCAAGCTGCGGCGGATGATGCGGTGGTCGCTGGCCGCCAGCAGCGGCGTCGCGCAGCGAGAGCTGGTCCAGCGCCTCCTGGAGTTGTTGAGCTGCCGCAGCGTCGTTCCATCCGTCGTCGCCAGTCGCACCAGGAGTCCACAAGTTGCGGCCGATGCCGTCAATGTCTGATCGCTGACGAGAATGCCCACCGGCACCGCCCTCGACCGGTGTGCCTGACGAGTGCTGGGAGTGAGCACCAGGCGACGCTGCCAGCCGGCGACGCAGGTCCTCGCGCTGGTCGAGAGACAGTAACGCCTGAGATGGTTCCCGGCCACGCCCATAGTCATGGGTCAGGCTTTGGTGGCGCCTCACTGTTGCTCCAGGCATGTCATCGTCGTAGCCGCCAAGGTGGCGTTTGTTGCGCGGCGGGGTGGTAAGACTGAACGGCGGCTGCTGGGCCGGCGGCGACTGCGGGATGCGCGAGTACGACAGCTCGCCAGGTGTCCGCATGCTGGCGCTGCGCCCGAGCATGCTGACGTCGATAGAGTATGGCGACTGGTGCATGTGGCTCCGCAGACTCTGCGTGCGCCCCACGCCCGCCGGGTTGAGCTGGTGCGCGCCGGCCTGGCTGCCGTGTCCGGCGCTGCCAGGTGTCGAGGCGACCGGAGAGCCGGATGAGGGGTCGTACGAGACATCGGTATTGACCATCATGTTGAGCGAGCGGTTGCGAGAATGGGAACCGGGCGGGGGTGGTGGCGAGGCAGACTGGTCGATGCTCGGGTGGTATACGCGGCGGGGGGGACGCGGTGGCGGCGGAGGCATTGACCCATCCGACCTGGGCGGGTCCGCCGGTGTAAATAAGCCTGGGTTCACGCCGTTGACTGCAGGTAGTTCGTGGGAAGGTGAGAGCGAGATTGTAGTCGACAGGGGCAGTGTCAATAAGCACAGCAGCAGTAATCGTGGCAAATGTGCGCGGTGTTGAGGACGGGAAGCAATGTCAGCACCGGAACGCCTCACCGATTCAGAACCCATCACACCAACTCACGTTTTCGCGACGGCAGCGAGCTCTGCCGTCCAAGCCCGCTTCGACCCCACACACCCAGCTCCGTCGCCGGCCCCTCGTCGCTCGCCTCGCTCTCCATCAGCGTCTCCTCCGTCGTCCCGCGCGAGACAAAGTCGTTCCGCCCGCTCGCCCGGCGGATGAGGCTGCCGTCCGTCGACCCGATAGTCCCCGCGCCAGAGAGCACAGTGAACCCGCCACCACCACCTCCGTGGCCGTACCGCATCTGCCGCGCTGCTGCGGCATAGTCAATGTTTGCCGCGCCAAAGCTGCGGCGCTGTGGCATGCCCTGAACTGGCACGGGGACAGGCGAGGGCCCGCCGGTGTCATCTCCTGCTCCGTTATTGAAGCCGACGCTCTGCGGGTCCGTGTTTGAGCGCGGGGTCGAGACTGTCTTGTTGCGGCGCAGAATGGACTCTGCGTCCGGCGGCGGCGGGCCAGGCGAGGCTGTGCCGGGGGGACCGCGGGGCTGCCTGATGGGTGTGGAGGCCATGGCGGGGGGSGGGGRGGGGGGAGGGCGGCGTGAGAGCGATACTAGATACAAGAGGCGGTCCGGAGGGCAGCGGTGATGTAGAGACACAGAGAAGAGAGAGAGAACAAGAGTCGAGCCCGTGAGAGAGTGAAGTGACAGAGATCGAAGAGAAGTGGTAGTAGTGCGAAGTGGACGACGGTGTCATCGGTGGATGTGCTCGGCGCGGCGGTGATCTGGAAGGGAGAGGACGGAACAATCTCCGCGCGTCGGCCCTGAGCACATTCACTCGCACTACTCTCTCTTCTCGGTCCGTACATTCACGCGCGGCTGTCAGCGAGCGAGCGGGGAAGCGAGCCTCAGCAGCAGTCGGGCGACCTACATGGCCACTCTCTGTCTTGTGCTAGCAGCATCATCATCATCATCATCGTCTCGGCTTTGCGGTGCAGACTGGCTCGGAGTCGCCCATAGCATACGTGGATCGTGTCTGCTCCGAGTCGCACAGTCGCATACGATAGCTTGCAGTGCCTCGCCTCTTTGCCGACGCTGGAGCTGGAGCTGGTTCACACGCAGCGCGCTACATACGTATACATGCTATCTCGAGCGAGCTCCAGTCCACAGCAGCTGTGGCTGTCGAGTTGCATGACGCTGGAAGCTGCTCGCTCGTCTTAGCGGCGGTCGCTCTCAAGCGACACAGCCTCATGCAAGTGACACTGCCACTCTTCTCAATCCACAGTTTGCAGATGCAGATTCAATTCAGCATCGGCGGCATGCTGTACGTCTTGTCTGTCTGTCTGTGTAGAGCTGTCCCATCTGCGTTCTCCGCTCACTGCTTCTGCCCATTCCAGCTCCGCGTCATTGCTGCCACGACTGACAGATGGCCAGAGCCGCCGGCAGATGAAACAAGAGGTACACCGCGGCACGGAGCGGGTCGACGACCTAGCAACCAGCCAGCCCCGGCGAAGCCAAGCCAAGCCCAGCCTCTGCTCTCTCCGTTACCACACCATCTCCTACCACTTGCCCTCGGCAGAAGCATTTGCATGCATTACCCCAGCGCAGCTGGGCGCAGAAAGCCCATTATAAGTCTGTACTAGATGGGCGGAAAAAGATTAGCTACTACAGGTGGTGGTGGTGGATAGTCTACCTAGTTGTTGTGTGGGTCGAGTGAGAGACATTGTTCACACCGCGCCGAGCTGCACGCCGCGCGAGAGACGCATCAGCGCAATGCCCTTGATAGCGAGGACGACGACGATCCAGCAGAAGACAAGGCACGTCAGCGCGACGGTGACGTTCAGGAAGGCCATCATGTCGTCAAAGCCCGAGCGCATCGCCGCGAACGCGACCTCCTCGTCCGAGAGCATGAAGACGATGCCGCCTGCTGCCCAGCCAAACGAGGTGAGCACCTCGGTCGGGGGGCGCGAGGGCAGCATGCTCTCCGTGGGCGGGCGCAGCCAGAGGAAAAAGTAGGTCAGGAAGCGGAACACACTCCCGCCGGCGAGGAGCCAGCCCCAGAGCGAGTGGACGGCCACCTGGAACTTGTAGTCCTGGTGGTGGGCGGCCATCGCGAGGCCAGTGACGGCAATGACGAGTGCAGGCAGCGGGTTGAAGCTGAACGCGTACGAGGGAGGTTCCTGCACGCGCGAGTCGTTTCGTGCAGAGCCCGAGGTGATGGCCGAGCCCAAGATGCGACGCACACGGCGCGACTCGAGAAGCATACCGCTCAGTCCCGCGAACCAGAACATGATTGCAATGGAGATGTGCTGGACCTGCTTGACAGTGTACGGGTCGCCGGGCTGCGCGCCAAAGCGCTCCATCCAGGTGTTGGTGATGCCGTAGGTGAAGATGACCGCACACTCGACCATCTCGGCACTAACGGCTTTGGAGCCCGCCGGGCGGCGGTTCCACGCCCATCCGATGTCCGCGTACGCACCGAGGTAGCGCGCAAAAGTGAGAACACCATAGCCAAAGAAGATGGAGCCCTTGATGATGTGCGCCGCGCAGGTGTTGATGAAGCCCCCGCGGCACATACCAACATACGTCGGGATACCGGTGCAGACGGCGACGTACGCAATGATGACCTGTGTCCTGCGCACCCACGTAAGGAGGATCTGGATCTTGCGGGCTGCGGAAGCAGTCTTGCTCATCTTGCGGGGGGCGCCTTGGTGGAGAGACCATGTCGGGCGGCCGTCAGTTGCGTAGGTGTCGTCGTGCTGGTCGTAGTGGCCGGCGCGGGAGCTCGAAGCATGCTTCTTGGAACCGTGGACGCGGTCTGCGCCCATCTCGAACATGTGTGCAGAGCCGCTCGAGCTCGACGGTGTGTCCTGGAGTGTGCCCTCGGAACCGGTGCTGTTGCGGGAAGAGGAGATACGGAGCGGTGCAGGGTGCGCCGAGACACGGTGGTCCTCCTCGTCATCGTCGCCGAGCGAGAACACAGGGTGAGCACGCACGCTGCCGGTACCAGTGCGCAACTCCTCCTCCTCGTCGTCCTCGTCATCGGCGTCCTGCGCGATACCAACCATCTCGTAGCGGTTGGCCGCGGCGAACTTGTCCTCGCGGGTCTTGCTGAACGCATCCCGGAAGAATGAGCGCCAGTCGTGATTACCCGAGCGGTAGAACTCGACACCAGCCTTGATCAGACCAAGAGAGTCGAGCACTGCGAGCCCAATAGATGTAAGCAGGAGGATGTTACCGATACTGCCGTGCTTGGCGCCAGGGTACCTGTCGTCAGCAATGTCTTGGATTTCCTATCCCTGGGGCTGGGGGAGGCGTCGCACGCGCAAACACAAACCACCCCCCCAGCTTTGCCCCATGCACGCGACCACTCACATGTCAGGCATAGCGGCCTTGTATGCGACGCCGGCGAGCCATCCGAGCACAGCGATAATCAAGAATGCGCCGTTGGCAAGGTAATGAGACGGGTGGTCGGCAGCGCGGAGTGCAAGGGCTGTGGGTTAGCGAAGAGCCGAGATAGAGCGCCAAGGCGGACATGGGTGATGGCCAGGACAACGTCCGTGCTATCCCGCTCTCCCCCCTTTACAAGGGATGAGGCGAGACAATGACACGGGCGCCGGTGGCTTACCACACATATCTGGGGTCGCCCCGAAGTGCACATACCAATGGGGAGCGCCGCAAAGTATGCAAGGATCATAGCGACGACGTGGGCGATCACGAGCCCACGGTGGGAGGGGACAGTGTCGACGTCCCAGTCTTCTGGGAGGTCCTCGCCGAAGATAACCTGGTCCTTGGTCAGGCGGAAGTCGGCGTCCATGTACGTAGGCGGGAAGGAGTGTATCGAGTGAATGTAGGCGTCGTCGAGCTTGTCCTTAACCGGGCCATGCATGATGTGCCCATGGCCACCGTGACCGCCGTGCGCCGGGGGCGGAGGAGCAGCAGCAGACGAGCTGGGCTCTGCGGCTGCCGAGGACAGGATAGAGGAGATGATCGAGGTCGTGGGAACAGGCGAGGGAGAGGGCGATAGTGTCTCTACTGCTTCTGCCGGAGCAACAACAACAGTGGTAGTGTGCTCGTCGACAGCAGGAGCCGAGTCCGTGTCCATGCCCTCACCCATGCCTACGGCCATGTCGTGGCCCCCGTCGTCGTCGTCGCCGTCGTCATAGACATCGTGGTCGTGGTCGCCGTGCCGCGGCTCCGCTATCCGGTCTGCGAAGACGACTGCCGGGAGCGCCAGGAGGAGTGGAAGGAGCGTACCTGCGCGCATAGCTGATGCGCGGGGTGGTGGGCGAGATTAGTGAGGGTACGGGGGGAGTGAGGAGGTGGAAGGAGATGGGACGGCGAGAGGATTGGCTGGAGGAGTAGAGTCGAAGTCGTGGGAGGTTGTCGCCGCCGAGTGGTTATTATTGTTGTCGAAACCCGAGCGATAACGAATGACGACGACCTTTGGACGTCGGGTTGATTATATCGAGGAGCTGCCGGGTGTTCCAGACAGTGCCAAGAGCAGTATGCAGCAGTAGAGTACTGGCGTCGAGCAAGCTGTTGTCGGTTGGAAGAATATTCAAATCAGTTGCGCGTGAGAGGGAGAGATGAAGGAAATGCAAGATAGCGAGCTCGACAAGACTAGTCGACACCCTCGTCTACATCGAGGCATGCCGCAGAGGTCGCCGGCGACAGTCCACGGCCTTCCTGCTGCCCAGCAGCAGTCCTGCACACATGCATGCATGACGCGCGACCACGCCCGCCCTGTTGTGGTCCCTTCGACGCTGGCATGCATGGCGCCCGCGGCCCAGTCGCCGGGCGACGTCGCCGTTTGCGCTCTCACTAACCCCGCGCATCGCATGCCGATCCACCACCATCCATCTCTCCAGAACAGCAGTCTGTACTTTTTTTGTTGATTACGTCGGGTTTTGCCATCCACCTCTGGCCGCGGACCTCCTCCACCGGCGGCCATTCAGCACCAAGCACAAGCCCAACCCAGCCCAGCGTCCCTTCTTAGCCTCTAAGCGAGCGCGGCATGCTGCCCCTGATGTCATGCCATTCGCATTCCGTGGGCGCCGGTGGGCTTCGACCTCGGCGAGCACCGCGAGCAGAGTACGGCAAGTTCGGGAGGCGAGCGCAGGCGATAACCACGAGCTTGCAGGGGACGACGGAACGCCGGACGAGGAGGATAAGCCTAAGCCTCTCTCTCTCTCTTTCAGGCGCCTCCTGCTGCCTCCTGCCTCCTGGATCTCTTGCACTGACTGAATGACTGAATGTCCTCTTGTCTGGCCTGGCAGTCTGCCTGACGCTCTCGGCCTCCTCACTAAGCTGCAGCAGCTAGGGCCCGCCGCACTATGCTGACTAAAGACGTAAAGAGTGTCGCGGCCCACGTCATCCTCATCTCGCTGCCTGGGCCATCGGATTCCGCCGGAGGCAGTTAGCAGCGCAGGCGCCGCTGCAAATAACCAGCCGCCCATTGTTCAGTCCAGTTCAAGCTCACCTCGGAAAGGGGGCTGGCTGGCAGGCTGGCTGCTAGTAGCTAGCAGCGACGAATGACGCAGACTGCTGTATTCTTGGCGTTTGGTGCTGCTGTTTCCAGAGTCTAGCTGGAGACTGGGTGGCCGCCGCTCATCACCGCAGCTGGATGCTCGTCATGACCACACCCACGACACAACAATAGTATCCGACGTGAACGTTGACGTAACCAAGGCAGGTGCTCAAGGGAGATCTGGGCCTCGCTTGTCTCGTCGCTCCGGAGACTCGGGTCCACCTGAGTCGAGCCGGACAGTACACGACACGACAGGACAAGGGTCGCTTCGCTGGCCGAATGCGGCAGCCACTGAATTCACCACAACCTTTACAGCTTGCTGCTCTGGCCAGACAGACGCAAGCGAGCCCGTCTCCTGTCCCAAGCGACCCCGCATTCCGACGCGACCTCACGCTCGTCTCGTCTCGTCGCTACCCGGCCCGGTGGACTATTGTCTGACTCGCGCACTACTACACAATCGAGGACCAAGACTACACCACACGTTCCACCATAGCCCCGCCCAATGTGACGCTCGGGAAAGCTGACAATCGACCTCAACCTCCATCCCAACAACAATGACTATCGCCGCGGCTCCCATTCGACGCTCTCGGCCGAGCCCGGTTCCCTGCCATGGACTCTGCAGGACTGCAGGACGCAGCAGGGACAGCTTGCAGTGAGGACAAAGCCTGGTGGCCAGTTACTCCGGCCCGAAGCAAGGGGAAGAAACAGATCTCCCGCTGCAGCTTAGCGGACGGACATGTGCTTATGGCGTACGCAGGGTAGCAGGTACGATGGCGTCGGAGCAGACTGAGGGCAGCTTTGGCTACCTGAGCGTCAGCCTGGACACGCTCCTGGCTATGCGGTCATCGACCGGCGGCAGAGCGGTTCCAGCGAACAAGCGTACATGTACGAGAGCGGGCTGGTGAAAGCCTAAACTACAACAACAAAAAGTTGGAGCGACAGAAACGTAGAAGCAGTAACGAAAAGTTGGAGACAAAAGTAATAAGACGGGGAGATGGGTGGACATGCGCGACACGACAAGCGAGCTGCGAGCCGCTATCGCACATCACACTCGAGCCAGGTCACATGCATACCATACCGACCGTGACGCCTGGAGTAACTCTAGTGCTTCATGCCACCATCGCGACCGAGCCAGCCAGCCTAAGCGACGTTGCACCACGCGAGGCTATCGCAACCGAATCTTATCCAGTTCCATTCTGGGTCCATGTGCGCTATCTGATCCATCTGATCCATCCTAGTGGCAGCGCGACGAGCGCTCCTGCCTTTCTACATAACTATGCCTTGATTCTAATTTTACCTTCAGTGTGCTTGCGGAGTGGGAGTTGTGGGAGGTCATTGTTCTTGGAATGAGTGGGGACATGAAGTGGGCATGAGGCAGCCGAACGGAACCCGCCTACTCGGCGAGCTCGCCCTGCTCCTCGATGCGCTGCTTGTCGTCCTTCTCCTTCTCCTTGTCGCTGTCCGGCTGGTTCGGGTCCGGCCGCGACGAGAACGTCAGCGTCTCGCCATCGAGCCCGACGCTGACAATCTCGCCGTCCTTGATCTCGCCGCTGAGCATCTTGAGCGCGAGTGGGTTGGCGACCTTGTCACGGATGACACGCTGCACCGCACGAGCTCCATACCTGTCAGAGTAGCCCTTCTTCGCAAGGAAGTCCTTGGCCGCATCGTCCACCTCGAGGGTGATGCGCTTGCCGCCGAGGCGTGCTGCGACCTCTCCAAGACGGAGGTTGACAATGTCCAGGATCATAGACGGAGGCAGCTTGTTGAACACCACGAGCTCGTCGAGACGGTTGATGAGCTCGGGCTTGAAGAACTTGCCCACGTCGCGGAGCACGGCGTTCTTGGCCGAGTCGGACACCGTGCCGTCCTCGTTCATGGCTCCGGGCTCGTACAGTGCCTCGGATCCCAAGTTGGACGTAAGCGCCACAATCGTGTTCTTGAAGCTGACCTGGCGGCCCTGTCCGTCGGTGAGCGAACCCTCGTCCAGCACCTGGAGGAGGATGTTCGCGACGTCAGGGTGGGCCTTTTCGATCTCGTCGAAGACAACGACCGAGTACGGCCGGCGGCGGACAGCCTCGGTCAGCTGGCCGCCCTCCTCGTAGCCAACAAAGCCGGGAGTCGCACCAATGAGTCGCGAAACAGTGTGCTTGTCGTGGAACTCGGACATGTTGAGTTGGATGAGCGCGCGCTTCTCGTCGTTGAAGAGGAACTCGGCGACCGCCTTGGTGAGCTCGGACTTGCCGACACCCGTTGGGCCGAGGAAGAGGAACGACGCGAGCGGGCGGTTGGGCGATTGCAGACCAGCGCGGGAGAGGCGGAGCGCGTTGGACACGACCTTGACGGCCTCGTCCTGACCCACGACGCGCTGCTTGAGCTTCTCGTCCATGTTGATGAGCCGCTCGCGCTCGCCCTTGAGCAGATTGGACACGGGGATGCCAGTCGCCTTGCCGACAACAGTTGCAATGTCCTCGGACGTGACACGGTCCTTGACCGCGAGTTCGGGGTTCGCCTGGTCCTCCTTCATGAGCTCCGCCTCGGCAAGAGGCAGGCGCTTCTGCAGCTGAGGGATAGACGAGAAGCGGATCTTGGACGCAGTCTCAAAGTCGCCGTTACGCTGCGCCGTGTCGAGGGCAGTACGCGCATGCTCGAGCTGCTCCTTGATCTCCTTGATCTCGGTGACGCGGGACCGCTCCTTCTGCCAGATCTCGGTCATCTCGCGCTCGCGCTGCTTCGCCTCCTCGAGCTCCTTGTCGATGTTGTTCCTCCGCTGAGTAGAGAACGCGTCCGTCTCCTTTTTTAGAGACTCGCGCTCAATCTCGAGCGTCATAATGTGACGGTCGAGGGCCTCCAGTGCTGTCGGCTTGCTTTCCTGAGCGAGCTTGAGCGCCGAGCACGCCTCGTCGACGAGGTCGATCGCCTTGTCGGGAAGGAAGCGGTCGGGGATGTACCTGTCAGAGTAGACCGCGGCGGTAACAAGTGCAGAGTCTGCGATCTGCACACCAAAGTGCGCTTCGAAGCGCGACTTGATGCCACGCAGAATAGACACCGTGTCCTGCACAGTTGGCTCCTTCACCTGGATAGGCTGGAAGCGGCGCTGCAGTGCGGGGTCCTTTTCAATGTGTTTCTTGTACTCGTCGAGTGTTGTCGCGCCAATGAGTTGCAGTCCGCGCGCGAGTGCCGGCTTGATCATATTACCGGCGTCCATCGAGCCTTCCGCCTTGCCGAGGTCTATTCGTCAGCCACATCCCGAAACGCAAACCCACTGAGTAGCGTGTGTACCTCGTCGATGAAGACGATGACATTTCCAGCCTCCTCGTCAATGTCCTTCAGGAGCGCCTTGAAGCGGCTTTCAAACTCGCCGCGCACACCCGAGCCGGCAATGAGTCCAGCCAGGTCGATAGACAGCAGCCGCTTGCCCTGTATGCTCTCGGGCACCTCCTTGTCGACGATACGCTGTGCGAGGCCTTCGATAATAGCAGTCTTACCAACACCGGGCAAACCAATGAGCATGGGGTTGCTCTTTGTCCGCCTGGAGAGGATCTGTATCGTGCGCCGGATCTCCTCGTCGCGTCCGATGACGGGGTCGAGCTTGCCCTTGGACGCCAGCTCTGTCAGGTCGACAGAGAACTGCTTCAGCGTCGCGCCCTTCTCCTCAGCTGGAGGCTGCTGGGGCGGTTGCTGGCCGCCACCTGGACCGCCGGGGAACCGCCTGCCCCCAAAGGGCGGGAATCCGCCCCCMCCCCCGCCTGGTCCGCCAGGACCGAAGGGAGGGTATCCGCCACCACCAGGTGGTCCGCCGGGATACTGCGCGTAGCCGCGGGCCTGCCCGATGGCAGGGAGAGTGTGTGATGTGAGTGCCGAGGTCGAGGCTGACGGCCTGGGTACGAGGCGAGTGAGTGCCGGCGCTGCGAGCGACGGTCCAGCCCGCTGCCGTGAGAGCGCGAGCGGGACGCGCGCAAGTTGTCTTGCTTGTATCATGTGTATGTGTTGTATTTTTGGTGCAAGATGAGAATTATAGAATGCTGCCAAGATGAATGTGAGTGTGTGCAAGAGGGGGCCTGCTTTCGCAAGAAGAGCAAGAATATAAAACTGCTCAGCGAGTGATGGGTGCTCGGCGTCGGTGGTGATGACGGAGGACGGTCGAAGCTTCTGGTCGGCTCGATGATGCGCGAGAACCAGTGCCTGGCGGACATTACTTACACACAATATTCGCCGGTGGCACACACAATACGCTCAACACCGGCCAACAACGCCACCACCGCGCCGACGCCGAGACATCCGCCGCCGAGCTCGATGTACAAATGCATGCATACATACAACGCGCCCCGTCTATGCTTGTCGTCTCTGTCTATCCAAATGAAAGGTATCACAAACGAAACTTGTCTCTCGTACAGCTTCTGATTCTCCCTCCCACCCCGTCTCGCTCGGCTACACGGGGCGACGACTCCCACGCTCTAGTGGAGGACGCGGGGTGACCTCATAGCGAGCACCGATTCTGCCACCATCCATCCGATCCGGATAGTCGCCCGCATTGTTGCTACGAGCGTTGCTCCGATCCGGCAGTGGCACCTGCATCGAGGCGTCTCCAGATTTGCAGCAAAAGCAGGTGTAGACAATGCAAGACTGCCACCCACTAAGCCAGCCAGCTCGCGCCGCATAGCTCGGTGCAGCGCCACCCTGGGCGCTCACTCCGTTGTCTCGTTCGCCGAACTGCCGCCTATAAGCGGCAAGCCTGTGAGCGCCTTGTGCAGCGGGTTCTCGTTACAGTTGGCGTGCTCGTCCTTCTTCTGCTCTGTGCGCGTCCTCGCCGCTCGCAGAATGCTCTCGTTGATGACGTTCAACGCAGTGTCCACGCCCGACTCGGACGCGATACGCTCGCCAATCCGCGCAGCCTTCTCAATCATGATGCGGTCGCTCGTCGCCTTCTTCAGCGCTGCGGCAATGTCGTTGCTGCGCAGCCCACCAAGCTTGAGCCCCACACCGAGCTTGGTGACCCGCAGCGCCCAGAAGTACTGGTCCCCGAACCACGGCTTGATCAGCGTGGGCAGGCCAGCGCGCAAGCTCGCACCCGTAGTCCCGGCGCCGCCGTGGTGCAGCGCAGCGTTGATCTTCGGGAACAGCCACGAGTGAGGCACCTTGTCGACGGCGTAGCACGAGTCTGAGAAGTCGATCGGCTCGGCATCCTGCTTCTTGCCTGCGTCCTCGCCGCGCGCGGACCAGCCTTTGGCAATGATGGCGCAGACGCCGGCCTTCTCCACGCCCTTGACGATGGACTTGGTCATGCCCACAGGGTCGGGGACGACGATGGACCCGAAGCCAATGTAGACTATCGGCTTGTCTTGGGCCTTGGCACGGTCCATGAACTCGATGAGCGAATCGGGCGGGGTCCAGTCCATGTCGCTGTTGTCCAGGTTCCAGTAACCTGTGATAGTGATGTCGTCGTTCCAGTCAAGTGGCTTGGGCACAACAGCCGGGGAGAAGTTGTACAGGAACGGCACCTTCGACACAGACAGCGTCGACTGGTCTGTCGCCGGAAGGTGGAGATACTTCTTGCGCCAGCGGTTGATCTGGCCCGAGCTCGCGCGCCAGATGATGTTGTCAAACAGCACGTATGTCGAGTAATTGAAGCTCGGCCCCATCTCGAACATTGGCACCATGAACGCCTGGGGGTACGCCGTCGTGCGCGTCCACGGCATGGTGAACGCGCGGAAGTACGGTATGCCGAGGGCTTCGGCAATGTGGATGCCCGCCATAGCGGAAGGAGACTCGATCAGTACGTCTGCGTCGTGGCAAGCCTTCCACGAGTCTACGAGCAGCTCGTCCAGCCACTTGCGGAAACCGCCTAGAGCCTCCTTGAAGAACCCAGGGGAGAACATCTATCGTCAGCACGGTCTCTGAATGACTACCCACCGCATGCTCGGTGCTGAGCTTCATCAGCGCAGTCGGGTCACCGCCCGCCTGCCGGTGCTCGATACCGTAGCCCTCGATCCACTTCTTGAACTCGGCTGCTCTTAGCTCAGTCGCCACGATCAACTCACCATGCGTGACAATCACACACTGGTGCCCGTCCTCCATCAGACGCAGCGCCAACGCAATATACGGCTGCACATCACCGCGCGAGCCGATCGTGAGCATAGTAAACCGCCTTGGCGTGAGGCGCACGTTCCACCCCGTGCGGGAGAACCACGGGCGGTTCGCCACGAACGGCATGTAGCTCAGCGCCTCATCCGCCATCGCCTGCGGGTACATAAGCATATCAGGCGGCGGGGCGAGGATCTCCGCCGCGTGCTGGATCGACTCGCCGGCGACTTTCATCACCTTTGGGTTCATGTCGAGCGGAGCGTCGATGACTCGCGATTGGCGCGCGTTGTCCCACACCACGAGCGGGGGCTCTGTCCGGCCTTCGCCTTGCGACGAGTCGTCGGTTGGCTTTTGGTCCTGCCTCCACCCTAGCGGTATGGTCTCTGAGACGCTCAACATACTGTGCGGCCCCGGGCTTGTCACTGGTGCCAGTGGCGCGCCCTCGCCATCGTCGGCAACGTCGTCGTCCTCGCCATCGGGCGCGAGTTTGTTCTGGTACTCGATGAAGTCCACAATACGCTGGAGCACCTCATTGCGCGAGTCGGCCTTCCAGAAGTCGAAGAGCAAGTCCCGGTGCCCATGGATATGCACAGCAAGGCCGTGCATGCCTACACGCAGAGGCTGGTGCTTCTCGACGCCGCGGATGTCCTGCGCCTCGAAGCGGTACTTGATGTCCGAGCCGACATTCGCCCGCCTCCAGAAGCACAAATACCTCGGGGTGAGGATGATATGCCCTCGCGCGGGCACGATGCCGTCAATGTAGCAACGCTTCAGCCAAATGCCCTCCGACTCGCGTAGGCCGAACACACGCGCAGCCATAGCAGCCTTTTCAGCCTTGCGCGTCTCAATCGCAGCGCGCGGCTTGCCCGTGTCCTCGTCTTCGTCGTCCATGTCCACGCTGGGGATCGACACCGTGTCAGCGGAGATATCCCGCCCCTGGTCGATGTCATCGTCCGTCGCGAGGCAGTCATACCCGCCGACATCGAGGCGCACGCGCATCGCCGTTGCGCCTTCCTTGAGCACGCGGGTATGTGCATCGATAACAGCCTCCCGCAGCTTGCTGGCAAACTGGCCGTCCTCGTTCATAAGCGCAAGAAGCAGGAAGAACGTGTTCTCCTCGCCCCACTCGGTCTCGTCCTTGCGGATAGCATGGGCTTGGAAGCACTCCCGGTCAAACGCCACGCCGAGCTTCGAGTCGATGAACGCCGAGTCCGAGCTGGGTGTGCCAGACCGCGATGGGGCCGACTCGGTACGGTCCATGTTAGTCCATTGCGGGTGGACGGGCTCGCAGTCATTCGAGTGGCGCCGGCTGGCTGTTGAGCCACGTCGGTCGCGCGACGACTCCCGCGAGCCTTGGGACCGATCGCGTGACGAGTCTTGAGAGCCGCGAGAGCCGGAGCGAAGCCGCAGCTTCGGGAGTGGGGGCAGGAGCGAGCTGCGCTTGTTCGTCTCGGTGGCGGAGCGTGCGCGGGTGTGTGGCAAGGGTATGGAGGGGAACCTATGGATGCCATCGTCCGCGTGCTTATCGTCCTCTTTGCTTTCCTCGCCCTTCTTGTCGTCCCCATGCCTGTCATGACCCTTCCTGTCATCCGGATGCTTGTCATAACCCTTTATATGGTACCTGTCGACATCGTAGTTACCCTCTGCGATCTTCTCGGGGTGCCACGACATATGCTGGTACTTGTCAAGCTGGATCGCAAGCTTGACGAGAATGGCAAACGAGTGGTAGTCGGCCGTGCCTTCTACTTGAACGCGGTCGAGGGGCACACTGCACCGGATCATGGACCAGCGGTCGTCGTCTTGCAGTGCCTGGCTCTCTGAGAGGCCATCGCCCAGGGGGCCCATACGATGTGCTGCGCGGAACTTTTGCCTCGCCTGGCGGAAGAGAGCGCCCTCGAAAAGCCGGCGCCATTGGTTGGCGGACTGTTCGTTGTCGACGGAGAAGTGGAGGGTGCGCTCGCCGTGGGACGAGTCGTATGTCAGGAAGAACTCGAGCGAGTGTTTCGGGTCGTAAGGCGCGAGCCGGATAGCATGAGATACTGCATGTCAGCGAGCCACCTGATGGGATATCGTGTAACTCACGGAGAATGGAGTATAGTGGCCGGACACGCCCAGCCTCGTCGCCAGATGGGTACGTCGTGAGCATCTCGGGGCTGAGCTCCATCCAGACCTTCCGCTTGGGCTTCATCAAGCTTTCGCGGTGTACCGTGACATTGCCAGACTTGATGATGTCCGGGCGGGCGAAACGCGCGTTTGCCGCTTCCTCTGTCTGGTCTGGCTCTGCCGGTCCCGAAACGAACACCGAGTCCGGCGGCATGAGCGCATGGAAGAGGAGACGGTAGTTTGTTAGATGCAAGTTGCCCAGCATCATGACGCCCTTGAAGAGCGTGCCCTGCGACTCTGCGAGGAGTCTCTCGGGCTCACCAGGCGTGCCATCCATGTTCACCATCGTTGCCGCAATGTCGCCAAACTCGCCGATGATCGTTGCCACCTTCTCCGCTGCCGGCACATCGTCATGCCGGAATCGAGCGCTGTCCTGCAGCATGTCTGGGACCTTGGGCGCCGTGCCGACGGGTGGCTTGGTCGCATCCTCGTCTTGGCCGCTGGTCCCAGGGGATGAAGGGAGGGTGGATTCATCGGTGGCGTTTGTGGCGGAGAGTGGCGAATCTGGCTCGAACACCTCGTCGTCCTGGAGTGCATCGAGTGCTGAAGTGTTGATCTCGAGCTTGTGGTCGCGGGGGCGAGTATGGCGCCCATGCATACCGCCTAATGGTGAGAATGAGTGCAGTGAAGCGGCCGCGAAGCGGTCGCCAGCAGCGCGGTGGTTGGCAGTATACTCATGGTGGGCACTCTTTGCAGCCTTTGTAGTCGTGTCGTCGGTGGCAAAGGATGGTGAGTCACCGACAATACGGGCTCGCTGAGCCCTATCTCCACCGTCGTCGTCGTCGTCACTTTCGCCGCCACTTGAAAGCAACTCTGAATCTGTGTCTATCGAGACCGGACTGGTGGTGCCGTCTCCAGTCTCGTCGCCGTCGATGCTCTTGTCTGTTGCCATGGCCTTGAACATGCTGAACAGTTGACAAGATGAAGCAGTTCCGTTTGTCGATACACCGGGCTGGTCACACCAATGTATGCCGCTGCCATGTCGTCCGAGTGATGGCTTCTTCTTGATACGCAGCTTGCCTTTCGCCAGCGATGACAAGCGGCCGCGGCTTGATTTAGAACGGGGCGCGGGAGATACCGGTGTCGACGAGCCGCTCGCAGCTGCGCTGGATGCGCTGGGTGCCGGGCTGGCCACCGCTCTGGCGGGGCCGGCTGGGTCGAGAGCGCGGCCGCCATTGCTGTCGCCCAAGCCGAATGACGAGTCGGTCGCCGAAGTGGTGGATCCGCCCTCGTCATCGGTGGTCGCGTCGGTCGCGCTAGACACAAGGTTGGACAGCTTGGACAACGGCATCACGGCTACGTTGCCGGGTCTGGCGGGTATGTGTCTCGTATACGCGCCGGGGGACGGGGCCGGGCGGCAGTCGTGTGCTGTTTAGGCTGTTGCTTTAATTAGCGATAGTGGGCGTTGCTTTCAGGCAGCCTATGGTTGGACGCTCGTTTATCTCTGGTGATGCTGATGATGGACTGTAAGGGCCGCGGCAAGGAGGGCAGAGGTGTGCGTAGGCAGCGTCGCCAAAGTCTGTCCTGCTCGCTAACAAGCTGCTGCATAGTGTTAGCTGAGGAGCATGGGATGTTGTCGGCTCGCAAAGTGGATGGAGCTTGTCTGGCGACCTGACAAGCCTAGATGCTATTGCCGTGGCTTGTGACGCCATCATCGACGCCACTGCAGCGAAATTCCTGACCTCCATCCGCCCATCCACTTTTGTCGTCGACAACAATCAACACGCTTACTCACCAGAGATGTCTTGTAGATGCGTTGAATCGATGTAGAGATGGTAGTCTTGGTGAAAGACCGACTCACATCCGTAAGCCTAATTATGACTGGAAGGAGCTGCCCGGGCTGTCGCTGGGTGCTGCGAGGTTCGTTGAGCGGGCATGGGGCCCGCCGGGAAGTGACCCCCGGTCAGCGACTAGTCAGCATGCCGGCGGGTAAGCGGCGAGCGAGATCTCTGTGCTGTCATCCAACCTCCGAGTCGACCCTGTGAGAAAGTAAGCTGTTCCGCGCTGTGTCTCGGTGTCGTAACCGCTGCTATGCTCATCCCCGCGTTCTTCTCTCGGACCTCTCCGGCCCGACGACATGGGCTCTTCGGTCCTCGGTCCTTGATCTGCTCTCGCTCGCTCGCTCGCTGGCTAACTCTCGCTTGCTCTTGCTAGGTTCATCAGACTTTTCAATTCGTCGTCATTGGGCCCATTCGGTCCATTGTCTCGTATGTCGATCTCGTCAATTCGCTCGGAGGCATATCAGGGAACACGCAGCTACTCCAGGTTGGTCACGTGACTGGTACAGGAGAAGGTCGGACTACGCTTGGATCTCCGCGGCCAAGTCCTCACGTGACCTCGAATTTCAGTGAATGTTCACCGGCAACCATCTGCAGCAACAGTCGCAGCACTCGAACAAGACAACTACTTCACCGAACGGCTCTAGCACAGCGCAGACGCACGCAGCTAGCGACGACTCTCGCACGCAGCATGCCCGCCCCCGCCGGCCCCTCGCGGCCCAAGTCCGACGTCCTGCGCTTCTCCACCCACCGCCACCTGCGCCAGCGCCTCCTCCTCTCCCTCCTCAGCGGGCGCAGTATCCGTGTCGACCGCATCCGTTCCGACGATGTCCACGTCGGTCTCCGCGACTACGAGGTCAACCTCCTCCGCCTGGTTGAGAAGGTGACCAACGGAAGCACCATTGAGATCAACCATACCGGTGCGCTGAGCTCCTCCTCCCACTTCTGACCCCAGGTACATCGTTCCTCTTCCACCCGGGTCTGCTGCCCGGCGGCTCCTTCTCCCACACCTGCCACAACGGCCGCAGCGTAGGCTACTACCTCGAGGTGCTGGTTCCACTCGCCCCCTTCTGCAAGAAGCCCTTCAGCATCACCCTCAACGGCGTGACAGGCGAGGAGGGGCGCGACCTCTCCGCGGACATGGTCCGCACCGTCACCCTCCCACACCTGCACCTCTTTGGCGTGAGCGAGGGCCTCGAGCTGCAGATCAAGAAGCGCGGTGCGGCCCCCGGCGGAGGGGGACAGGTCATGTTCAAGTGCCCAGTCGTGAGGCAGCTCAAGACCCTGCGCTTCCTCGACAAGGGGAGGGTCAAGCGGATCCGCGGAATCGCGTACTCCACCCGCGTGAGCCCGCAGTTCGCCAACCGCGTCGTCGAGGCTGCGCGCGGGGTGCTCAACCGCTTCATCCCGGATATATACCTCTACACCGACGTGTACAAAGGCGAGGAGAGCGGCCGGAGCCCGGGGTACGGGTTGACACTCGTGGCCGAGAGCACGACTGGCGCCCTGCACGCGGCAGAGTGCATGTCCGCCGCTGCGGGGGTGGCGCAGACAACACAGGTGCCCGAGGACATTGCGACGCACGGGGCGCGCCTGCTCCTCGAGGAGATCAGCCACGGCGGGTGCGTGGACAGCAAGCACCAGTGGCTGGTGCTGCTCCTCATGGTGCTGGGGAAGGAGGATGTCGGCAAGTGTCTGATGGGGGATCTGACGGCGCATACGTGAGTACCAGCAGAAAAGGGATGGCTGACGTTGTAGGGTGCAGTTCTTGCGCGATGTGCTCGAGTTCTTTGGGGTCAAGTTCAAAATCTCGCCGGCGCCGCGCGAGGCCGACGAGCCGGAGAACCCGAATGCGGGGACGGGGGAGGTGCTGGTGTCGTGTGTAGGTGTTGGGTACAGCAACGTCAACAAGGCGATGGCATAGAGAGTGCGGATGGTGCGTGCGCTAGATTGCATTGTATGTATATTATGGGCATTGCGGTGGGGTGTGCCACGCCACGCGTGGAAGTGGAACGGGCGGTGGCTTGAGCTTGTCTCTGGCTTGAGCTTGTTTCGCCTTGAAATGTCTCTGTTATGGGTTTTCTCGTCTCGAGTTTGTTCTGCGGGGAGATTGAAGGCTGCAACGCATATGGGCACGACTTTATGAATGTCGCCGGTCGGCGGAGCGATGAGAAGCAAGGGCCACCGCCCGCCACAAGTACTGCAGCCGCCACAGTGGCACCATCGCGCATCTCCTGCCCTTCCCCAGCGTCGTTTGCTTCGAGGCACACCGGCCGCCGCAAAGTCAGGAAGCGAAGCAGCAAGCCCAAATCACTCCTCTGTAGCCCATGGCTTCGCAGTGCACAGCGAGTGATCGCGCGACAAGCACCAAGGCCGTCACATATTCCTTATCTGCCCCACACCCAGATCTCGTCAAAAACTCGCATCGTAGCGTCTTTTCGAAACGGTATACCTACTCTGCGTACAGCTCAAACGAGCTCGCAGTGATCGCAAACGACGTCGCATGACCGCGCTGACCTGCCGCAAGACCATGGCATCAACCAGCCGAGATTACGTTCAGCAGGCACATTCACAGCCCGCCCACCGACATTCCGCGAACAAGCGCAGTGCCTTCCCCCATTTTTCTGACTTTTCCACCTCGCAAGATCCCGCCCTGATCAAGACGTGAAAAGATCAAACGAGGCCGCGATATGCTGGACACTGCATAGCATGCCGTAGTGCAAAGCAGAGGCATCAGAGCTTCCTACTAACACGACATGCCCGTCTCCCGTCTGTCTGCCCGCTCTGCTATCGTTCGGCATACCTCGGTACCTGCCTCGTGGGAGCCACTACTTCGCGTAGACTTAGATAATAGTCAGGAGTATGTCGAAACAGCCTACACTCGCTAGTAGTGGGCGGGCGGTGGCCGCTTTCTTCGCCATCGACGCCTTCCGGGGCCCAGAGCACGGTGGGTAGCGTGCTAGCGCCGGGGTGAGGGAGGTACGCATTCTAGCAACAAGATACGCGAAGAGCGCTATCTGAATGAACGTGTGAGACAGAGCAGTACATGCAGAACTCGACGTGGTCTGCCAGATGTACGTATGTATATCCAGCGGCAGTGGCCCGCCTTGAATGAATGCAGATAGCGGCCTCGCCTCTATCTAAGACACGGTGACAGCCGCACGCCAGCGCATGCCAGCATTCAGCTAACAGGTGGCCCAGCTGGGCTGCCCCCCGCGCCGCCCAACACCCTGGCTATCTCATCTCATCTGCCCCGTCCCGCACGTCACCCGCAGCCAAGAGCCAGCTAGCACAGAGCACAGAGCACATTCGCCATCCCCAGGCAATGTTGCGCGTATGTGCGTGTAACGTGTAACACCCAGCTAGGCGGTCTCAGCCGCTGTCCGCTGTCCTGTGCGAGATCAGAGATGAGATCGGTGGATGTTGCCCCAACGAGCCCCGCGGCTGCCCCACATCTCATCGTCTCCCCCATCCCCAACCCCATTGAAGCGAGTGCCAAGCGACAGCTATGCATACTGCATGCCGCGACGTGCGTGCCGTGGTGCATATGGTTACGATGTGGTAGTGCTCGCCTTTCCGCCCGCCGTGCCGCGTGCCAGAGGCGTTCGGCAGCGGAAGAGGGTGTGAGAACTGGCACGCGGTGAATTTTTCCTGTGAGCTGTGGGAAAAGAGTACCGCCCGGGTGATGAACAGATCGAACAGAGCGAACAGATGTCGTGGCGTTCGTGGGCATGGTCGCGTCTGTCTGCCAGACCTGTCGTCTGCGATCGTCAGCTCGTCTGTATGCCGTGCAAGGCGACTGCTCAGCGCGAGTGGTCTGGCATGTCTGGTGTCTGTCTGCATCTGCATGCCTGGGTCGCTTTGACACGAGCTCACCTCGGCTCTAGCTCGGGGAGCGTGGCGTGTGGCGCGCGGCATGCCCAGTGCCGTATTGGCGGCAGGCATATGCCAGCATGCCATATGCTAGCTGCCCGCCGCGAACGTGTGCCATCAGCCCACCCACCGCCCAGCCTTCCGCCCGCCCGACCGGGGCCCATGACCGGGGGCATGATCATGCATGCCATAGGTCCACAAGATTGTATAGGCCGAGAATCTCGTCGATGGCATAGCTCGTGTCTCGGTCTCGCACGAGCCGTGTCTGTCGAACTGTATCAGGCTTGCTTGTCTTTCTTGCTCTATCTGATATCGCTTGCTGTCCAAGTCCATCCCAGACTCCCGTCGCACGACGGATCAGCTCTCTCACCTCACAAACTCGCACCATCAAGCCGACAAACTCGCTCGCACCCATTTCCCTCTCCCTCTCCCTCCCCACTCCCTCTCTCCCACGCAAAAGCACAATCTTATCAGCTGCCTGGGTGTGTGGAATCCCATCTCCCATCCCTGCCATCTCAGAAGCCGGCGGCGCCTCCGCCCCCCACGAGCCACGCAGCCACAGCCAACCGCCACCTCGGCCAGTTCACTCCCGCATTGTTCTTCCCACAGTGGAGGCGGTACTACGAGTCGTAGCGACTGCTATATCGACCGTGTAAACTCGGCTTACACTCGCCCTGCAGTCTGTCTGTGCACTTTCACACCTGAGATCGTGCTCCTGCCCACCCCGCATCGACATTGCCTCTTCGCAGCTCGCACAGTCATACAACTCGTCCTCCAACACCTTTCAAACTACATCCCTGTCTCCCATCTCGACGCCTCTTGCGGCATCTCAAACCCCTGCGACCGGCAACTGCCGCATCAAAAGTATCCCTCAAAACGCCATCACCACCGCCCAGATATCCCTACTACACCCATTGTCCCTCCCCCCTTCGTCGCCAAACGCCTCCCGCTCCCTCTCTCCCCTCTACTCAGTTCATTGTCTTCCACAACCTCTCCCTACTGCCTACAGTGGGGCGCTGCGTGCTGTCCCCATCACAAAGTGGACGCGACTCACTCTGCCCATCATCGCACATCACATCCATACATAGAACACAAATCCACTCCTGTTTCTCCCACACACACACGCATATAACCGGCAACACACACAACCCGGGCCGTGTATCGGATCTGCAGTGCCGACCTTTGCTCCTCCTCCGCTCGCTCGCTCGCTCGACAATAGCATCTCTTGAGATCAACAACACCTCTCGACATCTTCTCCTCTTCATCATCCTTACTCATTCCCACCACTACTACTCTTTCCTCGACACCACCCTACATCGGCCTTGATTACCTGGCGACTCTTACTCTATCGCCCGAAACCATTATTCAGCGCGCGTCGGACGACGCATTCCGCTCTCTCGACCGACCCGCTCTCCGGCCTATTTCATTAAGAAGCCTTCACCCGCTGCTCGACGCGTTGTCTTCCCGCCCCTCGCTAGCGTATTCTCCTCAACTGCTCTGCGTAAGTTCCTCCTCATCTTGCTCTCTCTTGCTCTCGGTCTCTCTCTCTCTGGCCTCTACTCTCTCTTGTCGGTCCATCCATTTTCCAGGGAAGGAAAGGAGAGAAAGACGCGCGCTGCCAGGCCCAGAATCTCGCCGACGCCCTTCCCTTCCCTTCCCTTCCCTTGTCCCTGTCGCTCGATTATTTTGCCATTTCTTCCCTTGACCTTCCCTCCCTCCACCTTCCTCTCACCTTAAACTCTCCGGTGATGTCATCGTATCGCCCCTCTAGCCCCCGATCCGAACAATCCAAAAGACCCAGACCACAGAGAGAGAGAGCTAGCTCTACTTGGTACGACGAGCATCGCGCTGACCGAGAAATGCTTTGCTTGCTTGCTTTGGGCTCGTTTACATCGAACATCCTTTGCGCGGCTGCTATTGTTATCACTTGTCATCTTCTACCCATCTTTCCCATTTCTCTTGATTCAGCCGGCTCTCTCCTCCCCCAAGGCTGCTTCGAACGACGCAGGTCCGGCCTCGACAGACTGCCGACAGCCGACTGCCGCCGACTCGCCGACCGCATAACGACAGAGCCGTGTCGTGCCGTACAAGGAGGTCGCGGTGAGTGAACAGAGACTTGATTACGGGAATGTGTGAGAGTGTGGTACGGGGGCCGGCGCGTAGAGAGCGGGACATCTGGCCAACCTTTTGCATCAGCACCAGAGACCCTCTTGCAGCAGCAATGTGGGCATATCTGCACTCTGCAGCAGAGCGTGCTGCATGCAGCGCTTGCTGCGTCGTCGTCATGACACGCACAGCATCATGCACCACCTCCCCCCATTGAAGCCCAGTTCGGCGTCTGGCCAAAACTTTGTAAAGTGGAATGACCGATTTCCCACGTTGAACGACGCCTCTTCGTTGTGAATTCACATTCCGTTCCTCTCGAGCTTGCCACCTGCTGGTCGGTCCTCTTGCCTCCTGGCCTGTCCCCAATATCCTCTTATCCTCGGCCCCCATCCAAAGCGCGAGCGTTGTCCGGCCCGCCTCGCTGGCTTGCTCGCTCTCTGGCTCTGGCTCTAGCACTGGCTCTGGCTCTGCTGCCACTTGTCTCCTGTATCCCAACTCAGTCCCGTCCTCTATTGTCCATCTCTGAGCGTCGTCGTGCTGATACATCGCCGAACCGACCTTCGACGCCCTCTCCTTTGCCCATATGTCTACGTCAACGACGCCACTGCACGAACCATCTGCATCTCTATCGTCCTCGCACTCGCCCTCGCCCTTTGCCTTGCCTCGCCTCGCCACGAATGGGCCCCCATGCATCTAGACTGCACAGTTCGAGCCTGGCGCCCCTCATCGACATCATCGCTCGCTAGTCCTTCTGTCTGTTGAGCCGGCCCTCAACGCCTGGCCCAACTGTCCCGCACATCATCCCTAACCCTCCAACTCCCCCCTGATCCCACGTGCAGTAACTCGGTGAGTTCGTTGTCATTGTTCAGTGATCATCATCACTCTGGGCCCCTCCCCCGATTGCGATTTTATTGTGTGCTCTAATCACCCCTGGGTACACGGCCTGTGTATAGCTCGGCGGCATGTTATACAGCTGCCTCTGCGTGCCGCCGCAGCTGCTGCTGTGCGTCATGCCAGAGCGTGTAATCTATCCCGCGCGTTCATCTGGACCGTTGCCGCCCTTGTGTGTGGCAGAGGGAGGGTGTCTAGGCAGAGGCGTATCTGGGTACCATTCCCACACACAGGTCTGCAGAGCCGACGATGGTCATGACCTATTAGCACAACCCCGATGCTATCTGCAAAGATCGACGCCCAGCGCAAATCCTTCATCACTGGCTTCTCTTTCCAACATCTACCTCCCCATCAACTATCTCTCGCAGTTGCTAACACCACCCCAGGTCATGCCATATGCCGAGCCAACCTCTCCGACGATCTCACCCACCAAAGAACGCTTCGTTCTGATGCCCCGCCGACACTCGCACGGGGGCTCCAATGACATGCAGTCGGCTGCAGCGGCTAGCTCGCTGCCATCACTGCCGCGGCGGTCTACGTCGTCGGCAGCTGCAGCAAGCGGCCATCGCAAGACGACGCTCGTCAACTCTCCACGGCACCAGCACTCGGCGGCAGCGGCGGACGCTCTCGAGTCTATGCGATCAGTGCAGTCATTACCCCGTCGCTCGCGGTCACCGCCGCCTGGAGGGTCGTCTTTGGGTATAAGAGTACCAGCACCGCCACTTTTGGCACACAACTCGCAAAGTTCAGATTCGAGCATTGCGCCAGTCACACCAGAGGACCAGAATGCCACACTCCCGTTTGTGCCCAAGTTCACACCGCCACCGCGCCCTGCACTCCTTCATTCACAGCACAAGTCTGGGCACCAGCGCTTTTCATCGACGTCCAGTTCACCGACGGAGCCGCCAAGTCCGCACTCCTGGTCACGCCCGATCGGGAAGATGATCCGCAAAAAGTCGGGTGAGATCCTCAAGCCGTCGCTAAAGAACCGCTCTTTGTCCACGCCGAATCTCGGCCGGAATAGCGGCGACGAGGAGGAGGCCGATGCCGCGGCCGCTGCTGCCAAGGCGCGGGCTAGCCGATCGACGCGAGATCTCGGCGAGCACGCAAAGAGCGTGCGCTTCAACGACATGGGTCTCGAGTCTGTTGTGCTCTTCCTGCGCAAGCAGAAGCCCGCGGCAGTCTCCAAGACCGCCGACACGAACGAGATACCCACCGAGACCGAGGACGAGAATGACACGGATCTGTCCGACTATGTGCAGTTCCGCACCAGGCGCAACGGGTCACGAGCTGCCTCTGGCAAATCTGCCGCCGGCAACGGTGGGAGCGAGGAACAGACAGAAATCCGCGTCGCCAGCTCCAGCACGGTCCCCCGTGTGCGAGTGGACTTTGGCCCAGGCACACAAGGACTCCTCGATGACGAGCATGTCGTGCTTGAGCGATTCGAGCTAGTCAACACTGCTCCACTTACGCTCCGGGGCACTGCGCTCGCTCGCAACGTTGCGTTCCAAAAGTGGGTGGCAGTGCGCTTCACCCTCGACAACTGGCAGACGACGTCCGAGGTCGTGGGCCACCACGTGTCGCATGTGCCCTCTGGCACTACAGGCGATGAGGGATGGGACCGCTTCAGCTTTGCGATCAAGCTCGAGGACTACAGGAGCAAGCTAGAGCACCGCGCTCTGGAGCTGTGTGTGCGCTACTCGATAGACGGTCGGGAGTGGTGGGACTCGAACAACGGCCAGAACTACCAGTTTACGTTTGGGGCAGAGAAGGTGCGCAAGGCTCGCACATTCGTCTCGGCCTTCCACAACCAGAGCTTCAACCACGCGCACGTCGCGCCTGGTCAACGCCAGACCCGCCATGCTCAGTCACTCGAGGCTGCGCGCAATCCCCGCAACTGGATCTTCCCGCGCACTGGGGCGTCCAGCTCCCTCCCTGTTCCGCCTCGCACTGCGCCCACGCACCGGTCCGCCTCGCCCATGCTCTCGCCTCCGCCAGCCCAGGCATACCACGCTCCTTCAGTGCCTGATGTCCATGCGCATCTCAATCTGAAGAAGTGGTGCGCTCCCTCGCCGCCACTGTCGCCGCCCAAGATCATCTCGCCCCAAGCGTCCATCAGTCTGGCACCGATGGTTCTCCCGCTAGCGCCTGAGCGCGATCGCCCGGCGATCCCTATGACGCTGGTGCACGGCCGACCTGCGACTAGCTGGCCGCCGCCCGTCGTCAAGGTCGAGAAGATCGAGGTGGTCGAAGTCGAGGCCGAGGCCGAGGCCGAGAACGATGTTGCCAAGCCTGAGGACATCCCGGTCTCTCCTGTCAGGGGTGAGAGCGAGAGGGATGGCGAGGCTACACCAGTAGCTAGGTCGCCCGAGGTATCTGTGGCATCTGCCGAGCTTCCATACGAGAGCCCGGGCTCTATGAGCGAGAGCGAGGAGGAGAAGGCCCCTCCGCGTCGCAGCTCTGTCGCGGCAGACCTGCACGCCCTCGGCAGCAGCACCGTCCTCATGACTCCCCCGAGCAGCAACCTCTCCTCGCCGGAGACGCCGACGACTCTGCTGCCCCCCGAGAGCCCGCTCAACTCGACAGGCGACTCGTCCCCTCTGAAGAGCATCTCCTCGTCCCGCGACGAGGCCGGCAGCGGTCTCCAGCTCGACGTGGCTGGCTCACAGGGCGGACGCACGCTGAATGCGGCGTCGTACCAAGAATTCGTGCGTAGCCTACCTGGCACCTCTTCAGACAGCTAACAGCCAGCTAGACAAGTTCTGCTTCTTCAAATCGCCACCAACCGTCACCACCCCACTAGACGACGCGCTCTCGCGCATGTCCCTCTCGCCCAGCTACTCACCGGGATATCCATACTACACGTACAGCGGGAGTGCATCCCCCCACGGCGCACTCACCCCGACCTACGACGGCAGCAGCCTCCTCGCGCGCTCTACCACCCCTACACCGACCACCGCATCCGACCGGACGGGCACCCCCCGTGCCCCCGCGTCGCCGACCGTCGCTGTCCCGGGCACGCCGCCGTCCCTCGCCGCGGCGTAGCGCCACCCACCTCATTGTCATTACATGTCTTTCACCAGCAATTCATGTCAACAACGGCTCTTCCCCCCCACTTAACCTCCTCTTCCATCCCACCACGCGTCATCACCCGCATACACCGCGCCACCGTTCGCCGTTCGCCAGCCACGCTCCAGTGTCAACAGCAGCATCGACATGACACCACGCCAGATTATGCCTGTACGCCAGAATGTACGCCACCACCCAACCCACTACCACCGCTCCTCTGATTGTGTATCCTATCTCATAAAAGAATTGTTACAATCCATCATCTCATCATCCATCCATCCATCTATATACTAGTAGCACCATACCCGGTCTGTAGCACCATTGTTCAGTATGCATGCCTGCGGCAAGAAGCGAGTGCGAGTGCGCGATTGGAAACGAGCGCATGAGCGGAGTGTAGCCTCAGCCATCGAGTGGAGCGAGCTTGCGGCGCATCTCGAATAGGTATCTATCAGCAGTGGCTGGAATTCCAAGTGACCTGATGATGGTGGAGCTGTAAGATGGCTGATCGGTCACAGCTGACGCTATTGACGCTATTCATACGATGATGCCAAGGCAGCGCTGTAGTGCGGAGCGGATGATGTGGAAACTAACGGCGGTCAACGGTCATGATGAACCAATCCTGACAGTCGGCGATACTGCCGGCGTAATTTAGTCGCAACGAGCCAGCAGCAAGGTATCTCCAACCTGAAGGAAGGCCTACAGATCCACAGTTGGGGAGTAGTAGTGGCACTCGGCTTGGAAGTCGGTCAGCAGAGACTGGAGAAAGAGATAATGAGCTGCAGCGATCTTTATAGAAGGAGCGTCAGGCGGAGCAACAGGCAGCGTGCCAGCGGTGCCCGCCTTCCTGATCAGACATCGACGTCGAGAGCGGACGCGCGGGTAGCTCGTGGTGTGAGAGACAGTAGCATCTCCAGAGCAGTGGTCGTCCGCGAGATGACAGCTGTGTGAGGTTCATACAAATAAGCAGCACAGTGGATAGATATCCTCATCATTTGTTGGGCTTACACGAGCTACAGTTGCCTTCTGCTTTGGCGTGGTCCTCAATCTAGTTGTACAATTGATAGTTTGTGCTGTCCTCCACTGCATCCACCGCACACACAGCCACTACCTCGCCGCAACTCTGCTCGCTGCAGTACTAACGACTGTAAATGTGTCCCAATATTTACCTCAAAAACCCTCTCAAAATGACACCAAAATCCACCGCCACTCGCCACAACCCTACCCCGTGGGGAACGAATTATTTTGACACCCACCCACCCACCTCCATCCACCATCTCGTCATCCTCCTCTCAACTCCCACAACACCACCATGCACCCCGACTCCGACACCGAGATCGACACAGCCCTCGGCGGCGGCGGCTCGAACCAGGGCATGCCGCCCCCCGCTGTCCCTGCCTCGGGTGGGCTGACCTCCGACCTGGCGTTCATTCAGTCCCTCGTCGACTCGGGTGGCGCGACCCTCCCCCGAATGGAGGGGACGCTGGGCGAGCAGCGCCGGGCACTGGAGGATGCCGGTGTGGGGAGAGAAGCTGAGACAGGCGACTATGACAGCGAGAGCTCGTCCGAGTTTGAGAGCGACGACAACGAGGAGGAGGAGAAGGTGCCGCAGGAGCCGTTGACGGAGGATAAGGTCGCGCAGCTCAGGGCTGAGGCGGATCGGATGTACGCCGCGAAGGAGGAGAGTGACGAGGAGAGCGAGAGCGAGAGTGAGAGTGAGGAGGAGGAGGAGGAGGCGTACGACCTCGCTGCGAGGATGGGGGAGTTTGGGATGGAGCTGGAGGAGGAGGAGGTGGAGATGGAGGAGGAGGAGGTGCTGCCTGTGTTGCAGCCGCCGATTGAGCGGCTGCCGCATGGGGAGGGGGTTGTGGTTGCGGGAGAGGTGGTTAGCTGGATGAAGGAGAGGGGGGTGGTTGCGTGGTTGGCTAAGGAGGCGGCTGCGAAGGAGGCGGAGGCGGCTGGTGGGGAGGTCAAGGAGGTTGCGTCTGCGACTGCGTCTGCGGAGGCCGTGTCTGCTTCAAGTGCGGCTGAGGAGGCCAAGCCTGCAAGCACCGACGAGGCTAAGCCAGTGGACGAGCTATCAACTTCCGCCGACAAGACGGAGTCCGCTGAGACCACCGAGGAGACTACCGACGCCAAGGCAGCAACTACCAAGCCAGAAGCAACAAGCACCCGCGCTGCCGACCCACCCCGCTTCCCCTCCGCCGGCACTGTCGTCGTCCGCGCTATGCAAGAACCGGGCACCGGCTGGTTGGAGGAGGGCTCCGTCCTCTGCTGGGCTGACGGGCGCGTCCTCGGCTCTGTGTCGGACACATTCGGCCCCCTCACCTCCCCGTTCTACGTCGTTCGCCTCCCACCCCCGCCATTCCCGTACCCCTCTGATGCGGACCTCGCCCCGGGTACACGGATGTACTTCCCCGCCGATGCGCGCTACCGTACCTTTGTGGACATGCACGCCGCACGCGACCCCCGCTTCCGCAGCGACGCGAGTAACGTTCACGACCAGCAGGTGTCCGAGGACGAGCTGGAGTGGTCCGACGACGAGGCCGAGGCCGCAGCCAGGCGGAAGCGCAAGGCCAAGCGCGGGAAGAAGGGTGCTGCTCAGCAGGCGCAGCCCCAGATTCCGGGGCAGGCTCATGCTCTCCCTGCTAGGCCACACTTTGACTACGCTCCCGATCAGGAGGATGGACCGCTCCATGGCGAGGGTGGGGAGGACTGGGAGACTGGGAGTACCGCGAGCGAGGCGGGTCGCCGGGTGGTCAGCTACGAGGATGAGTATGCTGGCGCGAGGAGGGGGAGGGGTAGGGGTCGGGGGCAGGGGCAAGGTCGTGGACGGGGGCAGGGGAGGAGCGGTGGGCCCGGGCGGCAGGGCCAGCAGCAGCAGCAGTTCGGACAACAACAGCAGCAACAGCAGCAGCAGTACGGGCAGCAGCAACAGTTTGGACAGCAGCAACAGTTCGGCCAGCAATACGGACAACAGTATGGGCAGCAACAAGGGTTTGGCCAGTACAACCCCGCCGGGTACAGCCCTCAGCAACCAGGTGCGGGCATGCCCTTCCAGATGGGAGGGATGCCGCCCCAGATGCAGATGCAGATGGGCATGGGTATGGGCATGGGTGGGATGCCGGGTATGCCTATGATGCCGCAGATGCAGATGCCGATGCAGTACGGCGGCGGCTTCCCCCAGCAAGGGGGCAATGCGCCTGCCATCAACCCCCGGTTTGCGGCGCAGTACCTCCAGCAGTGGGGGCAGCAGGGACAACCGGGGCAGGAGCAGCAGGGGCAGCCGGGCGGACAACAGGGGCAGGGCTACGGACAGAGCGAGTAGTGTAGCGTAGCGTACTGTAAAGTAGAGCAGGTGTTTGCATTGGTGTTGCACAGACAGGAGTCGGAGCGGAGAGGTACGACTGTGGCAGGAACGCGATACGGCTGAACTATAAGAGTTCGACATGATGCCCAAAGTACCATCTTCTTGGGGGAGCTTGGCATTCCGTCTGTGGGTTCTCTCCATGCTTTGACTTTGGTACAGCCGTGTCAATTCCTTCTAGGCTACCCGTCGCTGCAGCTGACTTGTCGTGTGTCGGTCAAAACAATGATCCAAGTGCCTCTCAGTACTCAGGAGGTAGTTGAGTAGTGCCGGGTCGGCCGCCGGGCTGCGCCGAGACATGCACGCGAAGCGGTAGACAGACGAGCTCGGATCTGACAAACTGGGTCTCAATGTCTCTGATGCAGATGAACATGCCCTGCGAGCACGCGATAATCAGCAGAAATTCGCGCACAGAGCTTGGCGACTCTGCTCGCTATCCAATGGGTTGGGCTTGACCACGAGGTCGCTGACTCTGTCATTCCTGCAAGAGCGATTACCACGCACGACCCCGTCTCTCATTTCCCACTCCCATCTAGAGTTACGCATCACATGCACACCCTTATCCTGCCATGTCGTGTCCGCGTTCTCCGCATCTCGGGTCGACCCAGAAAGCAATCAGGCTTTCGCACTTTTGCCGTCTGATATGCGCCGGGCCTCGAGGCACGCGACTTTGCGGTCACAAGCGACACCCGGCAAGCGACAAGGTTCAATGGCGTCGGTGGCAGGGCAGGATGCCTCACGCGTCGCGTGTGGCCGAAGCTTCATTACAGAGTAGCATGGGGGAGGGTGTGCGGTTAGTCACGGTAATTGAGGGAGGAGAGAGAGTCAACTATCTCTTGACTGTGCGGCATGGTAGCTGTATGCGCTGGTGTGGGAGCTAGACGCGAGGGGGGGTATGCTGATATCCACCGAGACAGGCTAGCGGACATGACTGCATGTCGGTTGTCAGGATGAATGCGACAGCGACATGCCTAAAGGCGATAGCGTCTTTGCAGCGAGATCGGGGGTGGGTTCTGCTGCAGCTAGCTGGGTAGCATGTGGTCTTTCTTGAGTGAGAGAGACGAAGAGACAAGAAGTCAGCAGCAGTTGAGGAGCAGTGCGAGGTAGTGCTGGCATGCCGAGTGATCGAAACATGCTCGATATGCTCGACAGCCGTCCACATCAGTTCTATCGGTCCGCTCGAGGCAAAATAAGCCACCCGGAACCCAGGAGAGACGGACAAGAGGGCATGGCGTGTCAGTTGGCCCACAAGCGAGGCTCGATCTGGCATGCCGTAATTTGCCATGTGCGAGGTTTGTCCGTCCTGTCCTGCATGGTCGCATGGCAAATGGGCTCCCGCCGTGCACGCCATGCACGCCGTCAGAACATGGCAGCCACCACCCGGGTCGCAGCCACGCCCGAAGCGAGCTGTTCGATGCAAGCCCACCCCTGAGCCGCAGAGTGGTCGACCAGGACGAAGGTCAAAGGAAGCGACCTCGGCGGGCCCCTAAATTACATGCTTGGAGGAGCGCGTACGTCGAGACACAAGCTGCTTGCAGTTGGCAGCCGGCTGGTTGTGCCTTCTCTGGGTCAGGACAGGCGAGCAGAAGGAGTCGTCAGCGGGAAACGGGGCCGGCGCGGGGGCATGAGTGCAAGAGGTGCACACGGTGTGGGCATGGCCCGGTTGAGATCGAGCGACGACCGGTTCGAGCCGTCAAGCGTCGAAGGTCGAGCTGCTTCGCCTGCTTGGCTTTGCGACCGACGGACCCGGCTGGTGGACCAGGAGTAGATAGATCAACCGCTCCGCTGCTCGACAGTCTTGTCTTACCCACAGTGGACGAGTGGCCGCAGGCAAACTGTTCTACGAGAGCAAAAGTCGACGGCAAGTGGACAACAGAAATAAATCAACGCCCGTCGAGGCAGGAAGAGAAGGACCCGCCGCCCTCCACACGCGATCATAGCGATCATCACCATCACCACCACCACCACCACTTCAACCTCCACCACCCATCTCTCTCCCCCTGTCTGTGCTACGCCAGCTCTCTCCATCACTCGCAGTCGTGCTCCATCGCCCACTGTGTCCTCCTAGAATTCCTCGGTCTCACTCGTTCACGCTCCTCCCGCCCAACTTTCCGCTAGCCGAACGCCGGCCACGAACACCCGCACCCTCGCACAGATCGATATCGCAACGCTCCCTCGCTCGAGCCGGCACGCAGCCAGCCTCCCATCACAGTACCACCTGGCACGTCCTCTAAACTTCAGTAGCGCACCAGCGCGCCTTCAAGTGTCTGTTTACATAGAGCCGGCTTGATATCTGCCGCGCAATTCACGATCACCATGGTGCGTAATCGGGTAGCGGCTACAGCCTCTGGCCTATCTGTTCACTACTGACCACTGTCGCAGGCATCACGAATCGTTTACAAAATCACCGTCCTGGGCGATGGAGGTGTTGGCAAGACTGCCCTCACGGTGCAGGTGGGTGTGGATAACAGCGCGATATCGTCCTCAGTGCTCATGCCAGTTCACCATGTCGTCATTTGTCGAGACGTACGACCCGACAATCGAGGACTGCTACAGGAAGCAGTGGGTCGTTGACGACAAGCCATGTCTGCTAGAGGTGCTGGACACAGCAGGACAAGGTGAGTCTAGAGCTGCGGCATCGCTGACAAGGCAGAGGAGTACACTGCATTGCGGGATCAGTGGATTCGGTGAGTCTCAGCGACCCTGCTGGTGCAAGCATGCTGACAAAAGCGATGGCGAAGGGTTTCTTGTCGTCTACTCGATAGTGTCGCGGTCAACATTCGACAGGGTGGAGAAGATCGTCGAGCGCGTCCAGCTCGTCAAGGACGAGGCAGCGAGCTCAGCAGAGGTGTATGGGCGGCAACCACGGCCGACCGCACGGACGCGGACGCCCATCGTTATCGTGGGCAACAAGCGGGACATGGAGGGCGACCGCGTGGTGTCCCAGGAGGAGGGCAGGCAACTCGCTGCACGCCTGGGTTGCGAGTTCTACGAGACCTCGGCGCGGTTGAATCAGAACGTCGAGCAGTCGTTCAAGGCGCTCGTGCGTCAGATCAAAATCGCAAAGAATGGCCCAGAGGCCGCAGCCAACCCCAGCGTGGCACCGTCCACACCTCGCAAGAACAAGAAGAAGTGCGTTATCTTGTGAGGAGGAGGGTCGATCTGAAATGGGATTTGAGTTTAGACGAGAGACTGGACTAGGCGGTGCTAGCACTGGGGCTCGTTCAATGCTCGCGCTGCTTGCGCTGCTGTCCTGCCATACCACGCGCCAGGACTTTCCACGATTGCGATGAACTTTCGACGAGATTTCGGTGTCTACAGGCGCTTTTCGGGACCACGGGGACCACAGCATAGTCTATGCATTGCCAGCGCGCTGGCTGTACGATGGCGACGACTACGACCGCTCAGCTCGCCCTGCAGTGGGCAGCAAGTCACTCGAGGGACGCCCTTGGGTTCAACCGTACTGACTGCCTGATGTCTATCATCCTCCTGCCGCCGGCACACTTCGAGATGCTATTCTGACGCTCTCACCCTCCCTCTTCCAGCGTCCAAGGCGCTCTCGACGCCACCAGGCCCGGCAGACGCGGCTGGCTGCGCTGGCTGACATTATGGTGCCTCTCAACTGACCGATCGCGTCGGGTGAACGCCCACTCACTGCGTACCGTTGCTTCCACGGACGACTCCGTCCCCCGAGTAGCTACCGGGCTCCCGCACGAGAGCCTTCCGCATCTGGGTACTTGCTACGTGGGCATAACAGAAGCGTTACGAGAATCTCGACAGTCACCTGCAGCTGTGCCACGGCTGCCGCCGTTGCTCCGCCCGCGCGATCGCACTAACGGTAGTCACGTGATCTCCAGAAATGGGTGGCGACCGCCCTGATGTCACCTACGCATTCGTTCAGAACGACCAACTATACCAACCACCGCTTTTGCAACATCGACGCCTGTCTTGCTTGGCCTCTTGCACTTGCCCTTGCTCCAGACTCTTTCCTGTATTCTAGCAACAACACCATGCCACTTCTCTTCACACGGCTGGTCAAGTACGTAGCGGGAGCGTGCTCCGGCACAGCAAATGTGGAGGTCCCTCGGCTGACAGCAGTGTGACCGGCGTATTTCTGTACCCCGCGTACGCGAGCTACAAAGCGCTCGCCCGCCGGCCCGTCGCTGCGCAGGACGCAGAGCTGGAGCGCTGGCTTCAGTACTGGTCGATCGTGGGCGCCTGGACAGCTGTCGAGGGGGCTGTTGGGTGGCTTCTGACATGGTAAGTTGCGAAAATGGACGGCATGTGGCCTCCCAGGTAGCGGCACCGCATACTTGTTGCCCAAGGGTGCGAGCTTCACTGCGAGCCGCAGGACTGTGCGCGCTACAAGACGCTGTCGTGTGACTCTCTGAGCCGTCTTGCTCGTCACTGGACGGTGCACTGCAGTGTCATCCGCACCCGCACCGGCTCTCTACCTACACCGCTCCACACTAGTCCGTCGTCCGGCGCTAACGGCAGGATTCCATTCTACACCCTCACCAAGACAGTCGTCTTCCTCTACCTCGCTCTTGGCGAGCGCGGCACACCATACCTGTACAACAAGATCCTTGCGCCGCTGTTCGCCGAGCACGAGCCGACAATCGACGAGTTTATCGCTGGCCTGCGCGGCCAGGCTGGGTCACATGCTCGCGGTACCTTCGGCTGGCTGTATGATTTCATCAGGAGGAAGCTCGGCGTGAGTAGGCTCGCGGCGGAGGGCACACCGTGTAACTCGCTGACACCCAGTTGACCGAGCAGCAGGCTGCTGGCCTCAGCCAGGCTGTTGCCAACAACCCGCAGGGCTTCTCCAACGTCTTGGGAAACGTCGTCGGCGGAGCTGGTGGCAGCAGCGCAGGCGCTCAACCTCCAACAATGGCTGACCCAGCGTCCGGTGTTGCGCAGCAGGCGTATGGCCTCGTTTCCAACCTCGCCGGAAAGTGAGTCAATCGCCCAGACCGCGCTAATGAAAGATACATGCCTGCCGCGCTTGGCGCGCTTGGCGCGGCTGCGTCGTCGGCATCGCACAACACCGCCCGTGGCTTTGACGTCCCCCCTACGCCCGGCAAGCCTGCTACCTCCTCCGCGCCCGCACCTGCACCCACTGCCCCGGCCGGCTCCCGCACTTTCCAGTTCGCGACGCAGGAGACGATCGTGACGTCGTCGCGAGAGGTGCCGTCCTCGTCCTCGTCTGATGCGCAGCCGCGCGCGTCGCGCAACTCGTCTGACGGGTCGCTCTCGGGCTCGGGCAACTCGAACCTCGCGTCGAGCTTCACCGAGATCCGCAGGGAGGATATCGAGGGTATTACTATGCCTGCGAATGACCGACGCACGAGCGGCGGCTGGATGCGATGGGGCGGCGCAGACAAGGACGGGAAGCAAGAGTAGCTTCGTGTACATGTAGTTATGCAGTGTTACACCCATATCGTGCGTAGCGCGTCGTCTGAGTAGCCTCGTCGAAATATTGGATGTGGACATCGCCGCTGATATCGAATTCAATGCCATCGCCGGCGGCGAGATCTCAATGTCGATCCCGCCTCCAGACGATTCGGTCCAAATACGTGCCTCGCCGGTTCGCATGACGCCAGCGCCCGGCCCGTCGGTCCACTCCAACTTGCCACCGCCGACATCCTCACTCGACTGCACATCCCACAAACAAACCACCATGGCACCAACCCCAGTCACAATCATAGGCAGTACAGGGCTGACCGGCTCCGCCGCGCTCTCCGCCCTCCTCTCCTCGCCGACTGCCTTCGCGGTCACCGCACTGACCCGCCGCGCCGCCAGCGCGTCCACCACCCCCCCGGCGTCGACCGAGACAAGCTACCACAACCGCGTGGTCGACCTCGCTGCCGTGTATGGCGCGGGATCCCCGTCTGCAGCGGAGGCAGTTGCCTCCCCGGGGGCGGTGTATGTCTCTGCGCTGGGAACGACGCGCGGCGCCGTAGGATCGGTGGCCGCCCAGCGCGCTATTGACTTGGACCTGAACACCGCTCTAGCTACCAAGGCGAAGGAGGACGGTGCGGAGACTGTGAGGCACTGTGCGGGGGAGAGAAAGGCTGATGGCAGATGATCCTCGTGTCGTCGTCGGGGGCTAGTGCGTCGAGCTGGATGGCATACCCCCAGATGAAGGGGCAGCTCGAGGAGAATGTAAAGAATCTCGGCTTTAAGAGCACGGTCATCCTCCGCCCGGGACTGTTGCTGTACGATGGTGACCGGTGAGTCCCGCCGCCTTTAGACGGTGGTAGAGCGCTCGAAGCTGACCTTAGCCCCGACAAGCGCACGGCTGAGAGCCTTATCGTCAGCTTTACGAAGGGCGTGAGGGCACTGGGACTGCCTGTTACATCTATCGCCGTCGATGCGGAGGAGTGAGTTGTGCTCTAGCAGCCGCTGACGACAGTGTCGGTGCCGCCATCGCCCAGGTCGCATCGGCGCCACCGCCGGGCGTGTCGACGCTGTACGATGCGGACATTGTCCGCCTGGCGAATGAGTTCCGCGCGGCGCAGAAGGCTGCAGTGGCTACTGCCTCCCTCTAGACCGTCCCCGCCGCCGGATCCTATTCCATAATGACATGCATGTGCTTTCCACTACCGCTAGTCGACGCGGACACTACTGTACAGCCTGTGCACGGCGAACGCGCTCGCTGCGTACCCTATTGATCCGCAGAGGAGGAATGTCAGCAGCGAGAACAGGAACCTGGGGTAAGCTGCGGAAGACGGATTTCAACTCACAGGTAGCCAAAGTACAGGACTAGGGAGGTGAAGCTGCCAAGATGCAGCTGGGAGGCCCAGTAGCCGAACCCGTAGGCGAAGGTCCAGAACGCGGCCCCGCCGCCGACGAGGAAGGAGCGCCAGTGCCACCGGTACTCCTCCGCACAGAGGGTGAGGTACGTGTACAGGATGGAGATGTTGGCTGTGATGAGAGCGACGACGCTGAATGTGAGGAAAAGGAAGCCAAAGGCGTAGTACGTGTGGTTGCCGAACAGGCTGTTGAGCATGTAGAAGAGCTCGACGAATGCTGCGCCGAAGGGGAGGAAGCCGCAGATGATGGCTGCGGGGATGGGCTGCAGGTACCACTTGACTGGTGGGATTTGGCGGGGGATGGGGTTCGTGCGTACGGGCTGGGGCCAGCCGCCGTGCTTCATGCCGTAGAAGTAGCCTGCGATCGAGAGGGGCACAGAGATGAGGCACCATAACAAAAGGACGGCGAGGATGGTGCCGAAGGGGACGGCGCCGGATCCGCCCGCGAAGATGAGGAAGAGATTGAGCATTCCGATGAGGGTGAAGACGATGGTGGGGAGGAGCACGGCCGTGAGAGCGAGGTTTGGCTTCCACTGGTCGCCGCCGAGGGATGCGTAGACGCGAGCCGAGACGTAGCCCGATACGCAGCCGAACAGCGTCCAGCAGAGGAGGAGCACGGTCGCCAGCGAGCCGCGGTTCGACGGAGAGAGGAAGCCGAACAGCGCAAACACGAGCGTCACGGCGATCATGCACAGCAAGTGCAGGCCGTTGCCGATGGACACGCTGAGAAGCATGGGGCGCTGGGGTGCCCGGAACACCTCGCCGTGCACCAGCTTCCATCCGTAGTCCTCCTGGATGTCTTCAGCCAGGTCGATGGCGTTGTAGCGCCTGATGTCCTTGGCGATGGAGCGGTATAGCACGCCAGAGACTGCCACGCACATAAGCGCGGCAATGACAAGAGAGTTGATGAGCGTGAACCAGTGGATCTGGGGGTCGTAGATGTGCAGGTAGTTGTCCCAGCGGAGCGACCATGGCACGTCCGAGGGCACATACTGCACGCTGTAGGTGTAGTAGAACTCGGTGTCGACATCTTCAGGCAAGGGCATTGGCTTGCTGTTCAGATCGCATGTTGGGGTTCCGGAGCCAGAGTCAATCGACCTCGGGTACACCATGAAGCCGACGACGCGGATCTTGGTCTCGCTGCGCTGGTGGTACTGGATGGTGATATCGTAGTGGGTGTTGATGTGGGGTAGGCCTTGCTTGTCGACAAAGCCGAGCGAAAAGCCCTGCGCGTCGAGGAACTTCTCACCCGTCTTCGCGTCCATCATCAACTCTGCTGATGGCAGACCGTCGACAATAAAGTTGAGCCCATAGTGCTCCTTGATGCGAGCCTTGATGAACGGCGCAGCCTCCTTCGTCATCTTGGACTTGCAAATAGGTACACATGACTCGTTCTTCAGCATCTTGAGGTCAAGCGGGCTGCTGAGGATACGGTCGCCGAACAGAATCGACCCGAGGCTCTCTGGCTGCTTCTGCGGCCCGCCTTCAGGCTTGCAGAACTGGAACCGGTCGTCATAGTAGTCGTAGCTGATCAGGCTGTGCAGCTTTGGTGTCACAGCGTTGACAAAGACATCGAGGTCGTCTCCCTCGGCGTAGTCGCGCGGCGCGGTGCCTGGGAGGTAGAACGCAGTTGCTGGGACAGCGGCCGCGAGTGCCGCGATGGCGAGAGCGGCGCGTGATGCGCGCATGTTGCAGGGGCTAGGCGAGTGTCGTTGTCCGCTTGTGGCCTGTACCTATCGCCCTGCCGGAAGTCAACTGGGTTACGTTATTAGATAGTAGCGACGGCGGCGATGGCAACGGTGTCAAAGTGGAGGATGAAGACAAGTATCAGTCGCGCGGAGAGTGGGTTGCGAGATGTCGATGTGGAGGGAGGAATGGCCATGCCAAGGGGTGGGTGGCCGTTGCCATCATCGACCGCGACGGGCGATCGGCACGACGCGACAGAAGACCTGCGTTCGAATCCTGGTCAATTCGTTATTTTTATCTTTTTGCAGTTGCCCGACAGACTTTCTGACCGCGAGACAAGCTCCGCTCGCGCTTGTTCGTCTTCGACTCGTGGGCTCAGTCAGCCCTGAAACCCGGCGATGGCGCACATGGGCACGCACTGACTGCGGCGGTCGCGAGAGCGCTTCACGCCGCTTCCGTAGCGGGCTCTGGCGCTCGCTCTGACGCATCAGACGAGAAGGATGAGTGATCGCGCGCGGAAAACATTAGTCACGGCTTCCACCATGTTCTAATCAGGCCTGATCAAAGCCCTCTCAGTCAGCCCGGCCAATATTACCCGCGATTGGCACGACAAACCGAGAAAGCCACCGGCGGACACCACCACGCATCATCCGAAACGAGCCAGCCAGCCAGCCAGCCAGCCCAGACGCACCCATCTCAAAGAGCTTGTCCGGCAAAAAGTCCGTCCTCTCATCCGCCCAGTCTCCACTCCACATGTCTGCACCAACATCCGTCGCCTCGCCGCCCACGGCAGTCCCAGAGCCGTTCAAGTTCGACCCCGTCCCCGAGGCGGTCGAGGCCATCCGCAATGGCGAGTTCGTGGTCGTCATGGACGACGAGGACCGCGAGAACGAGGGCGATGTGATCTGCGCAGCATCCAAGATCACCGAGGAGGGCATGGCCTGGTTTGTCAAGTGGACAAGGTGAGTACCAGGCGGAGGGAAGAGGGTGGGAAGCTGGGAAAGGGCATGCAGCTTGCGCGGATCGCAGGCGCACCACCCCGGTGGCTCGAATGCATCGAGCAGCTTCCATGCAGCCAGCCAGCCCGTCTGTATGCCGTATCCACGCTGACCCACAGCGGTTTCATTTGCATGTCGATGCCGCCCTCGAGGCTGGAGGAGCTGCGCTTGCCGCCGCTGCTTGCTGCGTCTGGCTCGAGCGAGGACCCAAAGGGCACTGCGTACCACCTGACGATCGATGCCAACGGCGCAAAGCACCCGACGACTACCGGTATCTCGGCGCACGACCGCTCGTACGCTGCTCGTCTCGTTGCTAGCGGTGCTGGGCCGCAGGAGTTCACCCGGCCAGGTCACCTCGTGCCTCTGAGGTATACGCCTGGAGGAACGCGTGTGCGCTTCGGACACACCGAGGCTGCTGTTGGTGAGTCGATGGGCCTGGGGCGGGTGTCGAGGAGCGCTTAGGAGGCGGGCGGGCGTTGAGAATAGCGAGCGACTAAGGAAGGAGAAGCCGGCATAGCCGGTTGGAGATGGTGTGTGCTGTGTGGTGTGCGGGTCGTGTGTACCCGGGCGCCATGAAGCGTGCAGGGAGGGCTGAGCGAGTCATGAGCAGCGATGCTGTCAAAGTGTGATGGTAGATGAGGTGACATCGATAAGAGAAGCGGGTGGTGAAGTTGATACTCTGGAGGAGGGCGAGAGGAGGAAGGTCAGATGTGGACGAGGAAGACGAGGAAGGCGACGAGGAAGATATCTTCGAGGAAGACCCAGCACCTGCTGACACCAGACCTCTGCTACCTCGCCGGAGAACCCCCCGTCGGCCTGCTGTGCGAGCTCGTCCACCCCACCGACCCCAAGGGCACCATGGCGCACCGCGACGACACCTGGCGCTTCGCCCGCGCCTGGGGGCTCAAGTGCATCTCCATCGCCGACATGCGCGAGTATCTCGCCACGGAGGAGGGCAACGCCGTCCCCAAGGCGTAACGGCGAAGAGAGCAGGACAGGAGCGGAGCAGGATCGAGCATAGTTCTATCATCGCAGCATGTATGGGCATAATTGCAGCATACTTACACAGACTTACACAGTAACACAGTGCATGTGAGAGCGACATCTACAACGATCTATGACACAGCATGAATGAGGGAGAAACAGGCACAACAGATGGAATGGCGGCTCTGTCTAGAGCTTGAAGAGGAAACCGAGCTGGGGTCAGCGGGTGTCTTGCCCATGAGTACTCACATCTTCAACGGTCAGTTTGCCGAGCGCGGCATCGGGATCACGGCTGAGCGCGGCGTCTGTCATCGCAAGCTTCTTCGCTTGCAGCTGGACGATCTGGTCCTCGATCGAGTCCTCGACGACGAGTTTGACGACCTTGACGGGGCGTTTCTGGCCCAGTCGGTGAATGCGGTCCATGGCTTGATACTCGACCGACGGGTTCCACTGGCGCGTAAGCGTGATCTCAACCTCTGACCCACCCATGAGTCCATCATAAACACGGTGCTGGCTTCTGTGAGGTTCTGGGTCATCAGCGGAGTCCACGCCTTTACCTTACAAGAGCCACACCACCGGCCTTGAGCGAGATGAGGAAGACAGTGACACCCGGGTTCTTCACTATGGTGTCAGCAGAGTCATGGCCATCAACATACTGAAGTGCTGAATCGTAGCATCACGTTGCTGGGGGGTCATACCTCCTTCCAAGCGGCAGATCTGTCGTCAGCGCGGTTGCCAGCTACACTCACATTGAAGCCAGCGCGCTGGAGACGGAATGCAATCAGGTCGAGGAACGAAACGAATTGAGAGCTAGGATCAGACATGACCAAAGGGTGACTTACAAGACCAGCGACTTGATGGTGCAGTCTTGCTTGCGCTGCTTTTCCAGCTCCTCAACGAGAGCCTCGAGCTTCGACGACGAGCGCCAAGTCTGAGAGTCAGCTGTGACCAAGACCTCAACTAACCGCAAGATCCAGACGCGAGAGGATACCCTGGCGAGCACGCTTGCCGCCCTCTTCTAAGTCTATCGCCTCCTGCTCGAGGTCGATGGAGATCTCGATGTGGCAGACGGGGCACTCAGGCTGAGAGACGTCAGCACCAACCTCACACGGTAAGACTCACCGCATGGCCGCGTAATTGCTGCACTTCGAGATACTGGCGGATGCACTCGCGGTCAAAGACGTGCTTGCACGCGGAGACGATGGCGTCTTCAGCCTGGAGTATGTCAGCGCAGCCTATTGTGCCTGCAGATGCTCACGACATCGTTGCAAAGCCGACAGACCGTTCCCTCCGCAGCGACTTGGGCCAGTGCGCTGGTCTTCGAGCGCAGAACGAGGTCAGGATGGCATGCCATCTGACGCACTGATTGTCAGCGACCGACACTCACGACGACTCACTTCTCGTGATGAGAGAGAAAATGTTCGAGTAGTCTGTACGTCAGCTCCTACACGCGGAGGTCTACTCACTGTTCAGGACAGTGCCCTGGTCAAGGTACGTGTTGAACTGGCGCTTGGCGCCTGTGAATAGACTCATATACAGTTCCTTCTCTGCCGGAGAGAAGAAGTCGCGGCGCACAGTGATGATACGTGGCGGCAGGCCAAGGTCATCAGCGCGTTCGAGCTTGGTACGACTGGATGTCAGCGAGATCATTTACGACCACATACCGCAGCATCATGCGGTCGAGCAGGATCTTGAGCTTCTTGAACGCAGTCTTGCCTGGACCGCCTTCCTCGATACCGTAGCGAGCGATCGGAGTGAGAATCTGGCGTCAGAATGATCCCATAGTCGTAACTCACCTCCGAGTTCCACAGCGATACATGCTGCATAGGGCTGTGGCCACACTCGTCGCAGTCGCGCCTGTTGGCGAACTTCCAGTGCAAACTCTTACACGGGCACTGCTTGCAGAAGTAGTAACTGAAATCAGCATGACCTGAGGTCCCACCTACCTGAACGGGTCGGCACCGAGGAATCGGACAAGGGAGTAGAGTTCACCAACGCGGTTCTGGAGCGGCGTGCCGGACAGACACCACCTGTACTTGGCCTGGAGCGCGAACGCAGCCTTGGCGGCGTTCGTCGAGCGCTCCTTGATGTTGTGCGCTTCGTCAAGCACCACACTTGGGTCAGCAGGCTCACGCTGTTCCGCTCACCGGTACCACTCGAAGGAGTGCATGGGACTCTTCTCCTTGATGATCAAGTTGCCACGCTTGAAGCCGCGCTGCTGGCGGCGGAAGGATGCTTCGAGAGTGCCATACGAGACGAGGACCTGTGGTCAGTCTGGTCCACACACAGCCCGCTCACGACATCGAACTTCTTCAGATCCGACGCTTTCATGCGTCCAGAACCGTGCCACAGGCAGACTGTGAAGCCCTCAGCGTGCGTCTCGATCTCGTTCTTCCACTGCATAAGAGCAACCACAGGCGCGACGACCAGCGACGGCTTGTGGCGCGGCTCAGAGAGCAGCAGAGCGATAGTCTGAATACTGGGTGGTCAGCTGTGCCGCAGTAGTGATCACTTACGTCTTGCCCATGCCCATCTCGTCCGCAAGCATACCACCAGCCCACGGTCCCTCCTCCTGCTTCTTCATCCAGTACAGACTCTCTTTCTGAAACGGGAGGAGCGTAAGCTTGAGGGAAGGATGCGCCTCCATCGGCACAGGCTTGATCGGCTCGACATTCGCCGCAAGGTCGCCCCAGACGTTCTCGAGCTCCGGGTGGTGCATACACAAGCGAATGTTGTTCTTCTCACCCTGGGTGAGCTTGCGGCCCAGCTCCTTCTTCAGGGCGGCTTCCTTCTTCCTGATGAGTTTGGCGTGTTCTAATTCCTCGTCCGTCTTGCCCTCGTCGGCCTTCCTTCCCTTCCTCCCTCTGCCCTTCTTCCACTCAGCGGGCAGCTCGTCGACCTCACCCCCGTCGAGGCGGTAGCTCTTCTGCTTCTTGCCCTTGCCTGCCTTCTTCGAGGGTCCGGGTTGGGATGCAGAGTCGCTCTCGACGTCAGAGAGGGGCGAGTCAGAGTCGACAAACACGTCAGACTCGTCACTCTCCTCCGCAGAGAAGGAAGCTTCAGACGGGGTGCTGCCACCACCGGGGATGGGCGGGGTACCACCCTCAGACGTGACGAAGGAGACATCAGTCGCTGAGCGGCCAGCGCGTTGGCGGACTGACATGTCAGCAGTGAGGAAGGTACCTGACTTACGCTCTTCGGCGCGTGCGGCGCGCGCAACAGCAGTGCGGAGAGGAGTGCGCTGCCCAGACTTGGAAGAGCCAGCGCGGATAGAACGCGAACTCGAGGAAGGGCTGACGCTGCTGGACCCTCCGTTGGGAGTGGACTGCGTCGAGGCTAAGAGAGCGTCGCGGAGCTGGGACGCCTCGTCCTCGCTGTTCATGGCATAGTCGTCCTCTGCGCTGTCGAGGGAGATGCGCTTAGGCTTGGCGGGAGCTCGACGTCCACGCGCGCGGCTCAGCGGCTTCTCTTCCTCGCTGTCTGACTCTGCGTAAGTCACCCTAGCGCGTGCGCGTCGCTTGGGCGGCTGATCGTCGCTCTCGTCAGCTGCGCCGTTGATGCCTGGCTTGAGTTCTTGCTTGACCCTCCCGTCGAGGGTTAGGTTCTCTGCACTAGTCGTCTTCTCTGTGCCCAGCTTCGACCTGACGCGCTTGGGGAGAGACACATGGTCAATCACGGCGCGCTTCGAGGGTGTATCCTCATCATCTGGTGATGCGACTGAGGTCAGCTCTGACTTAGGTATCGATGTTACCTTTACGCTTCGTACGACGTGAGGCAGAAGGCGACGCGTCGTCTACCAGGCTGGCGGGAGTTATGAGACCTGGCTCAGCCTTGACCATCGTGGCATCGGGGCTGCTGCTCGAGGCAGTGGACTGCCCGTCGTTGGAGGCTGTGGGCGTAGGGAGGGTAGTGCTCGCGCTGCGTGGTGCTCGAGCTGCTGCGCGTCGTGGAGGCATGCTGTCGGAGTAGCAGCGAGGGCGAGCGAGTGAGCGAGCGTGCACTACTGTAGTGAGAGAGAAGGTGTGCACTGCAGAGTAGGATTTGTTGCTGCGATCTGCGGCGGTTGACTGGACTTTTGGTGTACCCGTTCCTTGCCCTTCCTTCCCCCGGATATTGAGTGGAGTAGATCCCTTCTATGCGCGTCGTTCTCCAGAATTAGCCCTGAAACCGTCATGCGGGCAAATTTGACAACAACAGTGGCAAGAGGGGAACGGGGAGCTCAGCTGCATGAGCAGCCAGCTGGGGACAGTCAGCTAGGCAAGCGTCAAGTGCATGCATGCATTTACGGACGAGAACCACGGGCAGACCAGTAACCAACGCATGCATACATTACAGATACACACATGCAAGACTCTATGTGGAAACGTGATACCCTAGGCAGACATATATGAGGGGTGGACAGGTGGTCTCGAAACCACCGTCCAGAGGGCAAGGGCTTCACAGGCAGCGACAGCATTGCCATAACGCGCTGCAATCACCAGACAACCACCACGCTCTTAGTCGAAAGTGATCTTGGTGGCCGCAGGTGCGTCCTTGGTCTCGCGGTGCCACGCACCGTACGCCGAGTGCTCCTTCTTCTTGATTGTGCTGGGGAACCGGTCCATCTCCTTCGGGATCTCGGCACCAGCATCACGGAGGACACGCATAAACTCGCCAGCGAGGGACTTCTCGTGGTTCTCGCCAGTGAAGAAGGTGATCGCACGCCCAGACTTGCCAGCACGGCCGGTACGTCCGCAGCGGTGGACAAAGTCCTCAGTCGTGAGCGGGAAGGTCACGTTGATGACCAGCTCGACGTCGGGGATGTCGAGACCACGCGCGGCGACATCGGTCGCGACGAGAACGTTGACGCTCGCGTCCTTGAACGCCTCGAGCGCCTTGAAGCGGTCGTTCTGGTTCATGTCGCCGTGGAGCGCACCGACCTTGAAGCCCGCGCGGCGGATGGTGTACTCGAGACGCTGAGCTTCCTTCTTGTACAGGCCAAAGACGAGGACACGCGAGCCAGGCATCGACTTCATGTGCGTGCGGAGGTGGTGGAGGAGACGGCCGTCCTTGTCGCGCGGGTTGTCAAACACTTCGACAACCTGGGTGATGCGCTTGTTGGCGGAGAGCTCGTCAGAGCCGACAGTGACCTTGACGGGGTCGCTGAGGAAGGTGCTAGCCAGGCGGCGGACGGACTCGGGCCATGTTGCGGAAACTGCAAGTTAGCGATGAACACGACTAGTTGACTTACACATGACGGTCTGGCGCTTGGGGTAGTTGGGGGTGTGCGCAATGATGCGGCGGATGTCGGCCTCGAAACCCTGGTCCAGCATGCGGTCGGCCTCGTCGAGAACGAGGTAGCTAATGTTGGAGAGGTCGAGCTCCCCAGAGTCGGCAAGGTCGAGGGTACGACCAGGCGTACCGACGACGATGCGGACACCGTCGAGGCGGCTCTCGCGGATCTGCTCGTTCTTGCCAACACCGCCAAAGATGGACACGGCACCAACGCCAACGTCCTTGCCGAGCTTGACGAGGGTGTCAAAGCTCTGCTGTGCGAGCTCACGGGTAGGCGCAAGGACGAGCATAGCAAGCTTGCCCTTGCCCTTCTTCGACGCGGCGGGGAGCGACAGAATGTGCTGCATGCCGGGGACACCGAAAGCAAGCGTCTTGCCGGAACCGGTCTCGGCGATACCGACAACATCGCGCTTGGCGAACAGAGCGGGCCACGAGACAGACTGGATAGGTGTAGGCTTGGGGAACGCGGAGATGAACTTGGAGATGGACGCGTCCACGGGGGTTGAGGACATGTCGAGTTGAGGGGGGTACAGCGCGGGCTCGAGAGTGATGTTCTGCTCGGCGAGGTAGGCGTTGTCCGCAGCAGTGAAGGCGCGAGGAGCCGGGGCGGACGAAGAGGCAGCAGCCGAGGCCTCCGTCGCAGCAGCGGCAGCAGCAGCAGCCTTGAGCTTCTTGAGCTGCTTCTTCGACATGCCGGGGGTCTCGGACGAGACCTCGCCCTCGGCGGGGGTGGCGACAACAGACTCGGCAGGCGTAGACGAGGTAGTAGCATCGGGGGTGTCTGCCGGGGTAGCGTTGCCAGACTTGGACTTCTTCTTCTTCTTTGATGGCTCCTCGTCCTCGCCTTCACGCGAGCGCTTCTCCTTCTTGTCCTTCTTCTCCTTCTTGGCCTCGCCCTCGGTGCTGGAGCCGGCGGCGTCCGCTTTGGCGGCCTTGCGGGCACGCTTCTCCTCCTTGAGCTTCCTGCGCTCCTCCTTGCTAAGCTTGACTTCGATGTCGGTGGACATGGTGGTGGTACAGAGTTGAACAATGGACACTGTAGCCAGCGGCGGACAAGATGATATACCTCAGCCTCAGCCGAGAAATCTTTCGTGCCTGAACGTCGTGCGGGGAAAATCTGCCCCACTGCATATCCTTGATCGCGCCGGGAGAAGCGCAGCGCGTAGCGCCTCCTGCATGCTTGGGCGCGCGCGTCCGCGAGCCGCAGTGCAGACCAACATAACCATGCCAGACAGCGCGGATAAACAGATAAACATGCACTGACGACGAGAATGAGCAGCCTACTGAAACCGACGTTAGTCTCCCCCTAGTATCGGGCGGGCCACCCCCCTCCTCCCCTCAGCCTCCCTCGTCCCCTCCTGCTCCCACTGTCTACAGCAACATGCAGCATATCGTCGTACAGCGGCTGAAGAATGTCATGACGCCGGGCTACAGCCTACACCCTCGCCATCCGCGACCCTAATACTGATCAGAGGAGGCGATTACTCGTCACCCTCGACAACAACGGTCTCGAGACCCTTGAAGTCGGTGACGCCCTCGACAACCGAGGCGACAACGTAGAGCTTCTCCTTGGCACCCTCGTCGTCGTTACGCTTGCGCTCGAGACGGACACGGATGCGGCGGGGAGGAGAACGGACACCACGGGACCAGAGAGCCTGGTTGAGGCCGGGCGAGATGCGAACGTCCTTGACACCCATGTGCTTGGAGGCGAACTCCTTGACCGACTTGACGGCCTTGGGGGCCTTCTTCTTGAAGCCGAGGTCGTGGGTGCGCTTGTGCAGGTTGATGGTGTACTCGCGGGTCACGACATCCTGGAGCGCGGAGCGCTGCTTGCGGGTCTGAATGTCAGTACTGGGTATGGAAACTCCAGTCCGGCTGCAAACGAGGGGTCCAGGTCGAAGGGCAGCTTGCGAGCAAGTGCAGAAAGAGTGCTGGGCGGTCTCAGTGGGCTGCCGCACGGGACAACCCAAAGATCACGAGGACGATCCACGAGCAAGCTCGGGATCACAGACAAGAAAGTGCTGCTCCAGACGGAGACAGCACTCCCCCTCTGCCAGACTGCTCTCTCTGCTCTACGCTCGCAAGCCACCCCAATCGCCCATGTCCCCCTCTCGCCCTCTCGCGCAAATGAAACGAACCTTCTGGGTAGGAGCCTGGTTGTTAGCAGTTGTTCAACATATCCATTCCAGCAGCAGCAACGGTTCTCCAGCAACGGCGAGCACCTTCATGCTCCAGCACTGTCACCCGTGCAGTCCCCGCTCCATCTCCACCGTCGCCATCGAACCCTTCGCTGCTGCTGCCCTCTGCGCACTCACCATTTTTGAGGATGAACCGACTTGACGGATGAGAGGTCGCAGTGGCTCGGTCGTACTGAATCGTCTGGGCACTGCAGCGGCCGGGCACCGTCCAGCCAGCGAGCAGTCGGAAATGCTTCCGTCCCAGTGTCGGCGATAAAATCCCGACCGTAAGGCCGATATTTTCGAGAATGCATGTTGCTTGTGTCCGCTGCGCCGCCCTTCGATTCCCTCGATGCATAACATGCGTGTCGCACGCCTCAAACCTGCACGATGTTGCATGGTCAGACTGCCATAAGACATCGATCGGTAGCGATGCTCCTCAATCGGGTTCAGTGGATCCATGCAGGAAGGCTCCAGGTGATGACACAAGGCAAACTCTTCCTTGAGTGTTGCATGAGCCCTCGCTGTGTCATCTCGAGTACGCGGCATCCACACCCCTTGTCGATCGATCAGCATAACAGCAGTTCCCCGCTCCTTCGGCAGCCCTATACGCAGTCTGCTATCCGGATCCCGATACTGCATACAGTCTAAGAGTTTCCTACACGCTCCCCACCCCATCTACATGCTCATGATAGCCATGAGGCGGAACTCGTGTCCACCGTTCGGGTCTGACGTCTTCTCTTCCACCTCGCAGTTGAGCAAGTGCTTCCCCGACGTCGTCGACCACATCGTCGTGCGGCCGATGTTGAACGGTTCAGTCCAGTATCCCTCAAGAATCTGTGCGGTGCCCTTGTCGTCGTCAATCCAGCACTTCAAGTTGCCCAGGCCAAAGTTGTACGAGCGAAGATAGTAGAGAATGACCTTGCCGACCACAGAGTTGAACTCGAACGACACCTTGGCCCCAGCTTCCGTGGCGCGGAGGTACTTCTTGTCCTTCCACGCCCAGGACTCCCACCCAGTCTGAGACTTGGGCGTGAGCGGGAACTCGTCCGAGTTGGTCGCGCGGCAGAATGGCACCAGCTTGGGGAACTTCTCGTCCACCTTGTACTTGTCCATCAAACGGCTCGGTGGCAGCGGGTCGATGGGGTAAAGTGCGTCGAGGTCAGATGTGCCCTTTCGCTGCTCGAGGCGGTCCATCTCGCACAGCTGCTGGTCGATATATGCGGACATGAGCTTGCCTGAGAAGATGTGAAGCTTGGGGCCAAAGTGCCGCAAGTCAACCCCGTCCAAGGTAACGGGGTCGGGAATGGCACCTGCTCGAGAGAGGCCGAACCAGTCGATGAGGAGGCTCTTGTCTGCGAGGCCGAATGGTAGCAGCACGTTGCGAGTAGACACGACCGGCGTGTCGTAGAACTGAGCTGCGCCCAGGTTGAGGTCGCCGCCCATGGCGATCTCGTCGAACTTGAGCGCAAATGTGCTTGGGGTGTTAGAGTAGTTGGCGCGGTACAACTCACTTGAGCATGAGGATAGCCGGTTGTGATGGCAAGTCGTATATCACGCGAAGCAGGTTCTCGAACGTCGCGACCATCGCCTTGTGCGGGGGGTCGTTGATAGCTGCTGATCAGCCCAGCCCTCTGCGCGATTCCTGAAACGTACCCAGCTCAACAATGATAAGGTCGACGTCCTTCGGCATATGCAGATCCAAGCACATCGAGAAGTAGTCGCTACCGCGCGCGGGCTGCGCCCCGTTGTGGAACACGTTCTGGCCACCGTTCTCGTACTTTGAAGCCGACATGCCAGTCGCCGTCCCTCCTGGCTGCGGGAAGCGCTCGTTCAAATACTTGAAGAAGACGTTGTGCATGATATTGTCCTCGACGCCATCGCCGCCGCGCGAGTGCATCCCATGGCCTGCCGACACTGATCCTCCAACGATGCCCAGGGAGAATGGCTCCCCACGGCGCATCTTGGAGAGAACGCGCCGCAACCGGCTGTTGGTGCCTGCTATCAGCCCAAGTCTCAGAGTGTACGTTGCCGCATCTGCTTCGCCACCGCTACAGTGCAGCTTCAACACTGTCAAACATACCAGAGTAAGCCACAGCCCTCTCCATAGCGTGCTCTCTGCCTTGTCAGCTAGCCCCAGCGCCCCCAACTCACCCCCAGTCGTTACAGAGCTCCCGTCCGCTGTCCCCAGCCTCGCAGATACCACACTGCCGCCCCTCCAATACCGCGGGCGGTGCTGGCGAGTGCCCCTTTCGCGCGTCCACATCCACGTCTACCTCCTTCTCGCCCACGGTTGCTGGGCTGAGATCATGCGTGTCGTGATTGTGCACGCCGATAGCGTTGTTCCACGCGCGGTCGAGCGAGGTGTCGGCCAGCTGGGCGGGCAGAGGCGAGCCACCCTTGAGTATGGCGTAGAACGGGCCCGCGATAAGGATGACATTGAGCACCAGCGACAGCCGGAACAGTATGCGGCGGCGCTCCGTCGCCAGTGCCATTGTGCTGTTGCGATTGCCAGAGGTGTCGAGAGAGCGAGAGGGGAGTGGAGAGATGGATCAAGTCGAGCGCTCTTAGTCGATGAGAGATCAGAGCTGTGACGAGCTCGAGAGAGAGTGAGAGTTTGAGCGTGACCACTTCAAGATCCAAGAAAGCAAAGACGCGAGACGAACAGAAAGATAGATGTGCTACGGAAATAGGAATGCTACAAAGAGGTGGACACGACGTGCACGAGGGGCGTGATCCGCAGAAACGGCGGCGGTAGTTGGCTCTCAGGCACCAGGGTCCAGATGCGGGAAGATATGGGATTGACTGATGCACGGGGCGCGTCCCGTCCGTCTGGGTCGATTAACAGAATTCGAACAGCGTCGCTAAACGTCTCGTTTACATAAGCCACAGCTGGCAGGCAGCAAAAGCCTCTGTTACAGCTTGGAACTATGGCGTAGAGTGGCTTACAGGAAAGGGCATATGCATGTCACGAACTGCTGTTGTCTCATGTACAGTGGTATCTGTGGCGGGGGGGGGGGGGGGGGGGGGGGGGGGGGGGGGGGAAGGGAAAGAGTCACCTGGCAGGAGGGAATCTCAACGACGAACGCGGTCTTGCCAACCTTGGTGTCGGTGCGTTTCGATTGCGACTCGCTATGTGAGCTTCTCTGCACTCCAGTGGAGCGGAGTCGGCCCCGCGCAACGCCGCTTGGCCATGTCCTTGACCAGGCTAGAGACATACGGAGCGTGCACGCGAATCTGTGACCCGTGGAAATTCGGTCCTTGGTCTGCCGCCCACCCGTTCTCCTTCCGCCACTGGGCGACAGGAAATGCGTGGTCGTTATGGACTGGGTAATACTCGTGGGCCATCATCTCGGCGAGGATGCCGTAGTCGCGCGCAAAGCCGTCCAAAGACATGAACTCGAGGACGCCGCCTCCAGACTTCATCCACAGCTGGTGGCTGAGGCCATTGCCGTGCACACCGATCATGATCTAGACAGTCAGCAAGCGACTCTGCAGCCTGGATGGCAAGCTCACATCTGTTCCTGCTGCAATGCAAAATTGCTCAACGCGTGGAATGTTCTCCATCACGGCGTTGTTGAACTCGATCAAACCTTGGCTCTCGAGCTCCCTCATCGCAGCAACAAGGTTCTCGTGGTCTTCCTCGACCAGGCGCCGAGAGGTAAGCTGTCTGTGTGTGTTAGCACACAAGTGTATGTCACTTGTCCGCACCGGTTGATGTAGGTGACAACTGGTACATTAGACTTGGCGCGAGCGGTGCGGCAGCCTGATGCGTCGGACATTGCCACAACACGCTCGCGCAGTGGGTCCATCCAGGTGCTGGGAACCTTGAGCGCGACAGTGTCTGCATGGGCCTTGTTCCACCACTTGACATTCTTGCCATGCACATGGGCGCAGAAGCGCTGCCCCCAGTCAGCCCATCACACCCAGATTCAAACTCACGTCGGCAATTGCAATTTCCTCGTACAAGTTGGCTTGTCCACCGTTGATGCGGTCGTACATAGCATCGCGCTCTTCAATGATGGTGCCTGCCAAGATAGTATGTTGCAGCCATGGAATGATGCCTGCGGAAACGTAAGTGTGTGCTCGACGGCGACTTCGGAGTGTGGGTATACGCACGGGCCCGGTCGCGCTGAGGTCAGCTTCGGAGAACAGACTGCCACTCACCCATGAATCGCTGGTCGCGCGGAAAATGATGCGCTGAGGCAGCTCCAACCTGCCGCTCGCACTGACGACGAGTCGCCAAGCACCGATGAACATCTCGCCGACGTCTAAGAGTCGTCAGCAGACGTTACTTCACTGCCACTCACAGTGGTAGTAGTGAGCAAGGAAGGAAATGAAATGCTTCTCCCCGAGTACACCGTCTTCATCGTTGAACCACATCTGCAGTCTTAGCCACCTCCAAGAGCGTGTACTCACGGTTGTCCCGGGATTCCTCAGTGCCATCTCGCCGAACAGTTCGTGCGCTTCCTTTGGAGACAAGACGCGCCACCTGTCCTCCCCAGGTGGAGTCTCGCGGCCCAGCTTGTTGCCTTCGACATTGTGGTTCCCAGTGGTTACAAAGTGCGCTCCAACCGCTGGCAGACCGATCTCATTCGGCCTTGTCGTGACGAAACAGAATGTGTCGTTGAAGACGTAGAGGTTGCGGAAATAGTCTGGCGTCAGACGTCTGAAGTTGCGGAGTACTAACTGAAGCCGGCCACACCCTTGACATACTGCGACTCTGGGATACGGCTCTCATCGTGGAGAGATTGGTAGTACGTCGCAGCGCTGACATGAGGAGCCGATGAAGTGGCGCGATAGTGTTCTGAGCTGCCGCTTGATGGAAGCCACCCAACCTGTGGCAAGTTTAGCGATCCGCAAAACAACACGCAAGAAACACTGCACCCACGTTCAGCAGCGAGTTCCAGGCGTACACCAGCAAGCCCACGTTGATGGCTAGAACCACGCCGAGGACAATCTTCACCCGGAGTCGAGGAGTCGCTACGGTCATATCGCAGCTGGGAGCAAGGACGCGTTCAAAGGCAATGGAGAGAGTCTTATCAGCAAACTAACTATTGGCAGATTGTGCATGCTCTTGAAGCCACCGCATGCCTGGCTGGGGCGCGCGTCTCTCCGTGCGAAGACGTGGGCGGGCATGTGTGTTGTGATGGCCTGGCCGCCTTGGTGCGCCAGAGGATCCGTGCTAGAGAGCCAGCCCAGCGGCGGCTGTGGCTTGCCTACGTTGACCGCCATTACCCCAGAGAGCCCCAGGCGTTGTTGGGATCTGCTCCATCGCCACAAACTCTGCCCCCAGTCAGCTCAATGTGATACAGGGCAGTGGTGTCAGCAGACGACAACATTGCGATGTACGGCATAGCCGCCGTTGCCCCAGCAAGCTGCCCGCCAGCATCTGTCCAGAGAAGCCCACCAGCCCATTCTCTTCTCCAGCGACCGACAGAATCATCTATGCAAAGCCCTGTTCTCCTGGCCCTCGCCCGCTCTACCCCTTGTCCCCTTGCCCTCTTCCACTGTCGCTTACATTCTGCATACCGACGGTCGCACCTGACCATGGCTACTGGCCAGATTGCACGCTCGATACCGCCTCTGGCGGTTCCCAGAGGTCAACGGCATTCCAGGAAAGATGGTTAATTCGACCCAACAGCTTGAGGCTGAATAGCAGCGACCGCCCCCAGGGTTACGGAATATGCCACTTTTCTTTACACTATCCGCTCTCCAGGCACCGACAACTAGTCAAGTCGCTGGGACTGGAGACCGCGGTTCTAATGCGAAACAGGAACTCCCAACCTTCCGCCCCAACACCTTGCAGGCGCCATCTCCCGGGTCCCAGCCAAGGGATCAAAAGTAAGCATATGCACTCCAGCCGAGCCCAGGTCGCTACTTCCGGGTTCAACATCCGCGGCTGGCGCCCAACGCAGGGTAGACCGGTCGGGATCTGCAGAGGACAGACTCTGCTTGCCCTGCTGTAGGCGATGTTTATTCCCGGAGGCAGCTTATCATGTCCTGCCTGCATCTACCGCCGGTTCCGGCCGCCCTCACCCACCACGCCCATGGCCGTCCGCTTGCTGGCGGCGACACCAGCTGTGTCCAGCTCAGCTTCGCGCTGGATGCGCTCTATCTCTTCGAGGAGAGGGCGGTACTCATCGTATCTCGCACTCGCGAGATGGAACCCCTCGCGACGCAGTGCCTTGCCCCTGCTGCCGGAACGCTCATACGCCGTGCCTGCCCAGTGTTCTCGCGTCCGCTCATAGAACATGCGCAAGTTCTCTCCCGGTAGTGGGGTAGACATGACGACTTCCGCAGGCCGTGCCGTGTCTTTGGTAACGCCCAGAAACTTTGTCGCCTCCCTCCGCAATACATCCTGGGTGTTAGGGGCAACCTGCGACGGTAACCAACCTTCTCAGCCTGTGACAACGCTGCGTGTCGTGCTTCTCGGGTGTCCTCACCCTCCTCCTCGTTCTCGAGAGCTACCATCTCCTCTTCTTCTTCTTCTTCGATGTCGTCGTCATCGTCGTCGCTCTCATCTTCTGCGCCAGAGGAAGAACCGCCGTCCTCGTCGTCGCTCCCTTGCCACTCTAGCTCGTCTAGACCGGTGCCGCGCAGATGGTTGTAACGGTCTAGCTTCTCCAGGTTGAGAGTGACAAAGTCGTCCAGTGTGTACTCCCGCGCAGGCGAACTCGTTTCGTATATTCCGCCGTATCTGAGGTCAGACAACACAACCTCCGTACGTACATGTACAGCGTGTTTTTGAAGATAGCTAGCATCGCATTGTAACGCGCTAATGGGATGGTCTTCTGCGGGTCGTCGGCATCGTCTTCGGTGTCATCCACTGCAGACATATCGGAGGGGGACGCGTGCGTGTCATTCTTGTCCGATTTCTCCCCATCCTCGCCTTCCTCATCAACGTCCATCCCATCGTCCACCGCTTCTGCTTCAGTTGATGCAATCTTCCTTGCTCGCCGCTTCCCGCCCATTTTTTTCTTCTTCTTCAGGTTGAGACTCATCCATCGTCCCTTGCCTGATGGATCAGACGCGTACCTGAGCTGTCAGCGTACTCCTTGAATTACGACGCACAGATCGTTGTAGAAGACGCTCTCCATGCTGTCGTCGTCATTCTCCTCGTCCAGCACGCCGCCGAACAGCACGCCCATGCCTTTACTACCCCAATGTGTCATTGAGCAGCCTGAGCGTAACGATGGTGCATAGCCGACCTTCTTTCGACGTTCCCACTTCAGCTGAGAGAGATCGGGATCCATACTGAGATCAGCTGTCATCTCCCTATTGCAGCATACCGGAGAAGCCAAGCATCGTCCAGTGGCACGCCTCTTGGGCGAGTTCCTTTTACGTATTCCTTGCGATACCCACCATACAGAAGTGCTCCCTCTGCGCAGGGAATCATCGAGAATCCACTTCGTGGTCTGTGAAAGTCAGTGCTCCCCAAGAGGCTCTCATTCACCCTGGCGCTCGATCTCTGTCGATGTGCTCTATCTGGTGCTACTTATAGGTGTCCAGGTCGAACACCCAAAGATCGGACAGGTAGTTGGCAGTACGTCAGTACCGCAAACCCACTGACTCACTCTTCACTCCGATGTCGATGAAGCCGCCAAACAGGATGACATACTGCTTCCACTGGGCCATACGATGACCACTCCGGCCTGACGGGCCCCTCTTGAACTCGATCTTGTCCCATGAGTGTGTCTTACAGGAGAACAGCCACATGTCCTTGTAGTGATGAAAGCTGGTCTGGGTCGGGCTGGCATACTCGCCCCCAAAGATGAGGATTCCTCCGCCCTCCGCAAGACCAGCTCCCGCCACACCTGCGGCACTGCTCCGAGGTGATGGTTGAGTACCGCTCTTGTACTCCCTCCACTCGTCCTTCGTAGTGTCATATCGTAGCACTGATGGATAGAACGTAGCTCTGGAGCCGTCAAAGTACTCCCCAAACATGAGGTAGAGGTGGCTGCTCTCTGAAGGCAGAATAGACGGGGAAGGGAGGAAGAGAGCCCCGGTCCTCGGTGGCGGGGGGCTCTCCAGTGTAGTCACAGAGTTTGCTGCAAGCTGAAATGTCAGCTGCATTCTATCGTATGACTCACAGCCTCCATCTCCTGCTTGTACCGCTCCAGGATGGCGTCCAGATCCTCCTCATCGTCCCCGCCGGCATCTTCCTTGCCCCTGCCCTTGGAGGACGCTTTGATAGCCGCTGCCTCCTTTTTCGCCGCCTTCTCGACCTGCTTTGACTTCTTCTTGTCCTTTGCAGCTGCCTTACTGGCAGTGCCGGTCTTCTTGTTGCCCATGACGTTGGCTCATTACAGTGAGACCGATACCGTGGGCGGGTGGATCATGGAAGTGGAGGTAGGAGAGACGGCATATGACCCCGCGTAATCCGTGCCTGGGCAAGTGCGGGGTGAGGTGGGGTGTGCTGAGTTTAGCCGCAGTCCGCAACCAGATAATATCGGTCCTTTGGAAACCTCGTAGCATTCAACAAGGAGACTGCACGAAGCACATGATGAGAGGTAGTCAATGCACAGGTGTTGACCAGACTCAGGAGGATGAGGGAATGGCAAAGTCCCGGTCGTGGCGTACTATGTAAAGTTAAATGAATCTGTGTTGTTCGACCACGATGATTGCCCGCGAGCCAGAGACATGGAAGACCAAAGTCTCTGAGACCACAGTCACATGTACGACTGCCCGAACTATTGAAGGCGAGCTGGAAGATTGAGATGCATGCTCCTGTAGGTACATAGGAAGCCAGTCCGCTTTGGCTATCAAGAAGATCGTGAGGACAAAATCCCTCTGCTCGTAATGCGTGATATTAAATGCTTTATTTCGACCGTAGGGTGGGCTTCTCAGTCACAGCGATTACCTGCACGTTGGGAAACTTGACCTTGTTCAGAATTCGAGGGGTGGCTAACTTGTCAGTGAAGCCGTCGTTGCAGCTTTGGAAGCGTAAACTGATCCGACCATGACCCGAGGCGAATGCCTGCCTGCATGAGACTTGGCCATGGAAAGGTGCGGCGCACTAAGCCAGCAGGCATACTGATAACATCGGCATCACTACAATGTACCGACAGCAATGCACGTATGTCCAGGAATCGCAAAGTGTACATGCTACCTAGCTACCTATGTATGCAGTGACAACCACTGACTAATGTGCAAGGGGTCGCTTGTCTGGTGGAACCAAACAAACCAGATCACCACTCGAGTGCCACACGCGTCATCGACTGATAACGCCGAGAGATGACCAGGACGCGTTACGCAGCGACGCGACTTGGCCGAACTCGAGCTGTAATATACATCCCAACGCTTCGTTGCTCGAGCTCCATCCCTCCCCGTGTCATCTCGCCTTCGCCGCTGTGTGAATCGAGACTTTACCGACCAGGGGATAGCTCAGCCTTGCTTTCCGAAGTTTAACGATCGACATCTGGCCACTGAGCGTAGCACAGGCTCCGGATTCAACATGGCCGACACGAAGTTGGACAGTGAGGTGTTTCTGAGGCGCGCTGCGAAGATCTTCGACGCCTGGGAGGTGAGTATCTAACCGTTGCGGAAGCCGGACACGAGCTGACGCTATCCTCGTTTCGTTGTGGCTCTGCCTACCGATAACAATGTAAACCCTCTTCGCTCCATCAGTCTCCATCTGATGAGACCTCAGAGCTCAAGGGGACGGACGCTATCCAGCTCCTGCTGGGAGATTCGTCGGATGATGTGCAGCCGTTCAACAAGACTGCTTCGCTTCAGGTGAGTCCTCATGCCATGAATGCGGTAGCTGTGGCGAGGCTGACAGTGGCAGCAATATCTCCTCGGATACGAGTTCCCTTCGACGCTCATGATCTTCTGGAAGGAGCCCAGGAAAGTTACTTTCGTGTGTGGCAACACCAAAGGTGAGTCTCGTGTTCGACTTCTCTGACAAGTGCAGCGAAGATTCTGCGCCAGCTCCCCTCGAAGGATGATATCGAGATTGAGGTGAAGGTCCGCGCGCCCAAGGACGAGTCGACGGCTGGTGAGTGTGCAGAAGTGTGACGTTCGATGGCATGATTCCTAACCGCCAGTGATCATCCCGGACATTGTCCTGGAGTTGGCAGAGAAGAAGGTGGGGCACCTGCCAAAAGACAAGGCGATTGGAAAGCTCGCTGAGGAATGGAACAAGGCGTGAGTGATTCACACAGAAACAAGCCTGACCACAGCGTATCCTCCGCCAAAGAGCCACCACAATTCGTGGACGTCACCCTTGCGGTATCCGCATTGCTGGCGGTCAAGGACGAGGACGAGCTTGAGGCCACAACTGTTGCCGCGCGGTTGACATCGACCTGCATGGAGAAGTACTTCCAATCGAAGATGGAGGTCCTCATCGACCGGAAGACTCCTATCACCCACGACACCTTTTCCCAGCTAGTAGAGGAGAAGATCGGCAATGACGAGAAGGGTGCAGACATGAAGCTCTGGAACAAGAACCCCCAGCTGGCCAATGTCGACTTCACGAACACCGATTGGGTGTACTCGCCGATCATCCAGTCCGGAGGTGATTATGACCTGCGCATCTCAGCATACTCAAACGAGAGTCAGTTGAAACCGGATATCATCATCTCCAGCTTGGGCATCCGATACAAGTCGTACGCTGCTTGTTCAGCACGTACCTTCCTTATCAACCCTTCGAAGAAGCAGGAGGCCAACTTCTCCATCTTGTTGGACGTTCGACTTGAGGTGCTCAAGATCATGAAGGCAGGGGCTGTGGCGAAGGATGTCTACAACGACATCTACTCCCAGTTTGAATCTCGCGGACTTGGGTCAGCCTTCATGAAGAACATTGGCTTCGCTGTGAGTTAGATCGGGCCTAGTCCGAGAGAGCTTTGCTGATGAACAGACTGGACTGGAATATCGCGATAGCACCTTCCTCCTCTCGCCTAAGAACGAGCGCAAGCTGAAGAAGGACATGGTCTTCGTTGTCACTCTCGGATTGCAGAATCTGTCGGACAAGCGGGGCACCTACAGCCTTCTCCTGTCAGACACGGTTCGCGTCGGAGAAGATGGCAGCGAGTTCCTCACCTCCGGATGCACGAAACTCAGGGACGTCATCATGCAGTTGGATGACGACGAGGAAGAGGAGGAAGAGGATGTGAAGCCCGAGCCAGTCGCTAAGTCTTCTAAGCCTTCCTCCAAGTCGAAGAAACCAAGCAGCAGCTCCAACGGTGCCATGATGTCTCCAGTCAAGAAGACGCGCGCAGTGGCGCAGGGCAAGTCTACGAGAGGTGCCCAGCGAGAGCAGGTCGAATCCACGACCGCACAGCGCATCAAGGCACACCAAGCTGAGCTTCACCACAAGCGCAAGCAGGACGGTCTGAAGAAGTGGGCTAACGGAGGAAAGGGCGGCGACGGCAATGGTAACAAGGTGACCAAGCAGTACGAGTCGTACAGGCGAGAGGAGCAGCTACCAGCGATTGTTCAAGACCGCCGCATCTATGTTGACGAGGCTCGCCAGACCATTGTCCTACCTATCAATGGGTTCGCCACTCCATTCCACATCTCCACAGTGAAGAACGTGACCAAGGTGGAGGAGACAGAACACATTGCGCTTCGCATCAACTTCCAGTCCCCTGGCCAGATCGCAGGCAAGAAGGAGGACATGCCCTTCGAGGACCCAGATGCCACCTTCATCCGCTCTCTCACTTTCCGTTCCAAGGACTCTAGGCATATGATCAAGGTGTTCGACGGAATCACCGCGCTCAAGAAGGCAGCAACGAAGCGTGCTGCTGAGCGCAAGGAGATGGCCGACGTTATCGAGCAGGAGAAGCTGATTGAGATCAAGGGGCGCCACCCCTATGTTCTCAAGAACGTCTTCCCTCGCCCGGCTACGGAGGGCAAGAAGTCGGACGGCAACCTGGAGATCCACGTTAATGGTCTGCGCTTCCGGCCCGATGGTCCTGGTGCCAAGATCGACCTGCTGTTCCACAACATGAAGCACCTCTTCTTCCAGCCCAGCGAGAAGGAGCTCATAGTGCTGCTCCACATCCACCTCAAGGCGCCTATCATGCTCGGCAAGAAGAAGACCTATGACGTCCAGTTCTTCCGAGAGGTGTCCGACATGAACTTTGACGAGACCACTGGCAAGCGCCGCAAGGCACGATATGGCGACGAGGATGAGATCGAGCAGGAGCAGGAGGACCGCCGGAGGCGTCAAGAGCTGGACAAGCTGTTCCAGGGATTCGCCAAGCGCATCTCGGACGCGGCACAAAGCCAGCAGTATGAGCTCGAGGTCGACGTGCCTTTCCGTGAGCTCGGCTTCAGTGGTGTCCCTCACCGGACCAATGTGCTCCTGATGCCGACGACGGAGTGTCTCGTTCACCTCTCGGAGATGCCGTTCACCGTCATCACACTCAGTGAGGTTGAGATCGTGCACTTTGAGCGTGTACAGTTCGGCTTGAAGGCGTTTGACATGGTGTTCGTCTTGAATGACTTCAAGAAGGGAGTGGTCAACATCAACTCGATTCCTGTGGTCCACCTGGACAACGTGAAGGAGTGGCTGGACAGCGTCGACATCCCCATTTCGGAAGGACCAGTCAACCTGTCGTGGGGAGCGATCATGAAGACAATCAACGAGGACCCGTATGAGTTCTACAAGGAGGGAGGATGGGAGTTCCTCACCGGTGGAGGGGACAGCGACTCTGAGGACGAGAGCAGCGAGGGCTCGGTCTTCGAGGACGCGGACAGCGAGGACTTTGAGGACGAAGACTCCAGCGAGAGCGACTCTGAGGGCTACTCTGAGAGCGATGGTGGCTCTGAGGAGGACTTCAGCGACGCGTCTGGAGAGTCTTGGGACGAGTTGGAGCGCAAGGCCAAGCGCGCCGACGACAAGCACCGCGACGACTTTAGCGACGACGGCAAGAAGAAGAAGCGTCGTTGAAGAGAAGGCGGGGGCGGATTGTAGCATTATGTACATTCGGACGTCGTAGCACACACAGATGTCAGACGTAGCCTATCAAGAAAATACATCGCATCTACTGGTATTCAGACTACTACATATTATGCTGGGTCGTCGCGCTGACTGTGCGACTTGTTGTACGTCTCTACAACCTTTGCGATCTTTCGGAAGAACCACTCCCGGCCCGTTTGCTCAGCAATGGGCAGGAAAGGTCCAGGTGTACCGCCGCGCAACGTCAGAGCGATACCAGTCTGCTCCAATGACAAGCTCTGGAGCTCATCAAATGACACCTGCCAGATGACGCGCATCTTGCGCAGCTGGACGAAGAGCAGGCGTTGGTTGCTGAGCAGAGCAACCGCATCATCTCCAGGAACGTCGAGATGGGCGACATACGACTCGTTGAAGTATGCTCCTGCGTCGAGGTCCTTGAGCCATGACTGACCGAGTGCGTCACGGGCCGAGAAAGGCTAGAGTTAGCTATGTAACAGATCACAACTCACCCTCAAGACGCCATCGGACGATATAAACCGCGGCAGGCGGACGCGATCGATGTCGTTGGATTCGAAGACTGTGGTCGTGTTCCTCACGCCCTCGGCGGACGCAGATATGAAGTCCATGATTCCGACAGCGGGCTTGGTAAAGAGACCAACGAAGCCCTTGCCGACGCCTCGGGCAAAGCCCGCAGCGCCACCCTTCTCGGCACCTTCCATTGGCATCGCAGCCACGCCTTCAAAGGCACTGGTGACGGAATCGGCGAAGGCACTTGCTCCAGCGGCCACACCGTAGCTGTTGTTAGTCCTGTTCGGGCACCTCATGCTTACAGAGCGTGGGTCGGCTTGTTCCGTTTCTGCGCCATGCGCCGCTTGTTCTGGTAGTCGACGTCCATGGTAGCGGCACTCAATCCCTTGCCGATCGAGCTTGTGAACTTGGTCATGGAGTCACTGACACCAAAGACTGTCTTCATGGCAAGACTGGTTGCGCCGCGCGCAATGCCGACACCCAGATCGCGGTTGCCGTGCATGACGAAGCCCTGGTATGGCTCGTAGAAGAAATCGGCGAAGCCTGAGCTGATGTTGTTGAACAAGCCAACGGGGTTGCCGAGGAAGTCGGCTGAGCCGAGCACGCGGTAGATCTGAGCCACAGCCTGCTCTTGGTAGTGCAGGACGATGCGCTCTTGGAGATCCCGGCTGTCAAGCCTCACGTTGTCGAGGAGCAACGCCCGGAAGTTGATAGGCGCAGCGTTCACGTTTCCGATAGTCATCGTCAGCGCATTGAGAGCGTAGTAGAATGGATTTCTAGTTGAGACCTTGTCTTCGACGTTGACTCTGTCCGTCCTCATGAAAGAGACCTCCAAAGCTACTGGCTGAAGCTGCAGGGATTGGAAGAACAGGTTGGACTGATCGACGACCATATCGGGTTGAGGCAACTCCTTCGGGTACTCAATGAGCACATCCTTGGTAGGCTCACGCCAGGTAGCGTCTTTGAACTTCGTAAAGTCGATCAGAGCCATGACAAAGTCCTCATCCAATTCGATGGTCATAGCTTGAAGGAGGACGGTGGCATACTTGACGAACATGACACCGTGCGATTGATCCTTCAGGATGGCCAGGTTGGTCTGCAGAGTTGGATGTGACTCGAGCTCTTTCCCGTCCTTGGGTACCACTGTCGGGTACAACACAATGGGGAAGAGCCCGCCGAACAGTTGATTGTCGATCTGGATCCACTTGCAGTCGATGCTCGTCTCGTAGAACGTTGGGAAGTCATTGTAGCCAACCTTGAGCCCACGGAGCGTGATGTACATGAGCTCGTCGGGGCGCTTTGTGACAACGGAGATCCCGATACCTTCCAAGACAACCACCACGCTAAGATCCGGCTTGTCACTGATCGCCTCTGGCTCGAAGCTCGTGGTCGCCAAGCTCTCCGTACTTGTCTGCCGGCTCTGGGAGTCGGATCCCTTCTTAGCCACCTTGTAGACGTTTCGGGCCTCGTCATACTCAGAAATCACCAGCAGCTGCGAGCTGCCGTCTGCACTGATGTCGACGGTGATTGTCATGCCTGGCTGTCCAGGACGCGACGGGATCTTGATAGGCGGCTGAACACCGATGGCCATGATGTCCAACGGTCTGGGCAGAACCACCCCACCAGCTAGGAGCATGATGCGTTTTTCCTTTGCCGTAGGCCAGTCCCAGGTGTAGTCTACCGTATCGTGCGGTTTCAGAGCACGTTCCACGAATGCCTTCGGATCGCCTTCATCTTCAGGACCGATGACTTGCTTGAAGGCGAACTGAATGTCTGTATCATTGCGCAGCTTGATGGGCCAAGGCTCCTTCTCGCGGAAGATATACAGGAAGAGGCTGGAGCCCATAATGTGGGTCTCGTTGCGAACCAGGTACTCTTTCTTTCCCCGACTGGTCTCACGCATCAGGCGGAGATCCGTCCGACCAAGTTCGTTGATGTTGAAAGGAGAGGACCACATGAGTTGCCCGCCTTCTGGTGTCTCGAAAGCAATGCGCAACTGCAACGCGTCCCGATTGCCTAGGTAACGGATGGCTTGCTGCTCCCCTGGCTTGATGGTGGCCAGAGTGCGCGGGTCGGAGTTCTGCCTCACATGGATAGCGTACGAGAACTTGTTCTTGATCAAGAACCGAGGAGCGATGTAGATCACCTTTGTGAGCTTGTACTTTCCCAGTCCCTCGGCGTAAGACAAGCCGACATAGTAGTCCTTGTCACCCTTGGCTGACGGCAGAACGATCTGCATGTCTGCAGCGCTCGGCTCAAACGACAAGGGTTGCGAATACCGCGAGTCCGCAACACTGAGGAATAGTTGGTTTCGCTTGTCGTCGTTAGGGAAGCTGAACATGATGGGCGTCGGAGCATCCTTTTTGTAATCAGCAGCAAACTGCGCGCGCCCTGCGACCTGCTTTTGGCCACCCAACGTTCCCTTGATCGCAAGGTCGAACGGCATTCCAGTCTTGTTGAGGAAGACGAACGGGGAATACACTTGTACTTTGAAGGCTCCTCCAGAGTTGGGATAGGTGTAGTAGTGCAGTTTCAGTTGCAGCTTGAGCCCCTCGGCGTCCGCAAGACTGAAGTAGTCCTCGACTGGCAGCTCGGGGTCATCAGTATTAATGATAGCGTAATCGCTCTGCTTGAAGGCTGATGTCAGCGTTGCACGCGCTTCAGGCTCACGAGTGTCTTCTGGTGCGACGCTCAGCAGCAACAAGTGAGACAGCTCGACCGTGTGAATCGGGCTCGTCCCTCCCTTTACGAGGAAGTTGCTCGAGCTCATACTGGTAGCCTTGTCGTGGATGCGGAACTTTAGATCGTACGGCAAGAGGTTCTCGAGCTCGACCGGAGCTCGAAGGGTAAGACTGATGCGAGGGTATAGACGGGCAGAAGGGTCATTCGCGTTGAAGTTTGCCTGCGCTTGGAAGTAGAAGGCAGGCTCTCTTGGTGTACCGTGTTTGCAACTGATAGGGCGGATTGGTCTGGCAACAAGCTGCCGCCAGTGCAGGGGTGCTGACCACCCGTAGTCGAATCCAAAGCCCTTGAGAGGACGCAATCTGAAACGTTTATCATACACGGCTTCGAAAGGAACAGGGCTGGCCGTTCCCGGGTCTGCCGATCAGCTCCAGAATATCTGCGGTCACTCACCAATCTTCATGACACTGCCATGTGCTTTCCCGTGAGCATCCACCACGACCATCTCCACAGGTAGACTCGTCTGGTTGTCAACTGTCAAAGTAGAGCGGATCGTGATGATCTTGATGTTGTTCTCCAAGGTGATATCGCACATAAGCTGATAAGCAATCTTGTCGACCCGAGGACGCAAGTTGAGCACATGCTCGCCTTCCCGGTCGACGGCGACGCCTCGCACAGGCTCCCACTTCGTTGCAGTGTCAGGCAGCTCGAGGCCGAAAGCGTTGTGCCGGAATGCAGAGACGTTCTTGGGTCAGTTCCTTATCTCATCATAAACTCACATCACGCAATGCTTGTCGATCCTCGAAGTACCATGGGACGTCGGCATTGTCCTCCAGCACCTTGCGCTTGTGCCAAGGAATGCTCGTCAAGTCATTGCCCTCTGGCCATACAGCGATCGTCGTGCCCGTGTGGTTACGGATGCGGAACGGCGCAACGGGCCCGCGATCTCTGGCCTTCTCGGCCTCGCCCTTGCTGACAAGAGTCATGGATGTGATGCCCAGCTCAATGAATGCCGAGGTCAGACTGACCTCCAGACGTTGTTCAGCCGCAACCCTGACACTCAGTGGGTGGGTGCCATTGAGGCCGGGAGTGCGGGACACCTGCAGACTGAACGTCCACGGATCCATGAGCGGCTCAAAGTACGAGTTGGTCAAGTTGAAGTACCGGATGGAGGTCGTTAGGGATGTGGCCATCTTCAACTGCGATTGTCAGCACCATAATTCTTGTAACACGTACCTCGCCGGACCAGTCGTTGACGACCAGGGAGAATTCCTTGGTAGAAAGATGCACCATAGGCATTTCTTGCACATCACCAACCAGGACGAACTGGAAACCATTCACGCGCAACTGCAAGTTCTCCTTCGACACCAGGATGCGGGTCTTGGTCGACGTCGTAACAGAGGAGCGTCGGCGGCTGGCCGTCGAGCCACGGCGACGGCTCACAGACGCCCGTCTGCCTGATGTTGTGGGGACAATCAAAGTGGACGGCTCAATTGTCGTGCTGTCGTCTGCAGCAGCAGAGTCGGCGATCGCAGAGGGATCCTGCTCTCCGGTCTTGTTGGCAGAGTCAGCTGCAAAGACCTTCGAGGCTGCCGTCGTTGCTTTGTTAACGATGTCGAGAATGAGAGCCATGTCGTTGGTCGAGGCGCGGAAGATGATCGGCTCCGGGACATCAATGTCGATCAGCGACATCTGGTGACTACCCCGTTTGTGATTGTCCATAGTCATCGCCATGCTGACGTTGTCGAGGAAACTCAGGTTTTCGTTCGGCTTGTCCATTCGGCCGAATGACATGCCCAGTTGATCGACCTTGAACGCGAGGATATTGTTCTGCGAGATGAGGATCTCCTCGATTGAAAGCTGGATCGCCTGGGTACGAGGGTCGTTATCGTCGGCAAGCACGATGACGGTCGAGTGCACAATGTCAACACGGTACGATAGGGTGCTAGCTGCCTGCGACTTCTTGTCGTCCTCGGAGGAGACCACGACAGTATTATCGTCGGCATCGTCACCCTCGTCGGGGGTTGGCTCTCCTGAGTGCTTGAATGGGGCGACAGCGAACTCCAAAAGGGCAGCGAGAGGCTCTACCGCCAAAATGAAACGAGGACTGTCGATTGTTACCATGGCGACGGCTGACTGATCCGCAGATCGAGTGTATTGCACCATCCTAGAAACATTAGAGGCTTTAGACAAACCGATACTCACAGTTGATGACCATCATTCGTCAGCTCCGGCACGATGTCTCTGAACACGCTGCTTCCCGCGCGAGTGCTCGAGAATGCCAATGTCTTCAGGGAGAATTCAGCTTCCATAGCGTTGTTCGAAAGCGTCTTCATGGCGAGGTGGCTTCCAATGAGGGAGAACTTGGCGATACTGTGCTTCTTCAAATCCTCCGCACCAAAGGCTCCTTCACCATACACTTCCATAGCAATGCTTTGAACATTGAAGACAAGATCGAGGGACGTCCAGATGCCATCGTCTTTGCCAGAGATAGTGAGCTCAGGGGCTAAGCTAGTAGTAGTCGTTTCTGTTGCCGAGATGACTGAGGACGGAGTACCCGACTTTGTCGAACGCTCCTCTTCCGGGATAGGCGTAGGTAGGATGTGGTCTGGAGTGCCCGGTGAGGAGGATGACGAAGGGTCCTCCTCTTCATCATCCAGCGCACTGACCGCGCGCGGGAGTGCATCCACAATGGCCATGACCAGGACATATTGTCGTTGTGTGAGTTGAAGTTTCACATCGGACATCTCTGTGGTGACCTCTGTATCGGCCTGGTGAGGGTCTTCACGAGGTTGTGCACCCCCGGCGCTTTGCTTGACGTTGGCGGTTATGGTGACATCGTCAACCAGTTGCATGTTGACGCTCTTGTCGCCTTCATAGATCTCAGAGGAGACATTGATTCCCGACAGACTCGCGTCGACGGTGCTAGTGTCGCGTGAATCGCCAAGATAGTTGTTCTTGGCCACAATCTCACCGAGACGCAGGGTGAGGGCGTCTTTCGATTGATCTCCATCACGCGGGAGGACGATGATTGGAGTCTTGACCACAATGTCATACTTCATTCTTGTCACCTCTGAAGCGCGCTGTACTGCTGCCTGCGACGCCGCGTCGTAGACGGCTTTCATGCGGGCAAACTTGAGACCGAATGTGTATAAGTTGTGCAATGGTTCCTCCATGAAGGTGAACTTGAGCGAGCCAGCACGCAGGTTGATCAACGAGTTGTACCCCGGGAAGGTCTCCTCTTCGGGATTGAAAGTTTCGTAGCTCAAGTCTGCCAACTCCTCGCCTTCGATGGTCAGAATCTTCTTGAACGCTGGGGTGGCAGTCTGCAGGTCGGTCGTATCTTCAATCGAGAGGTTGCCAAGACGAGCTCCGACGCGCATAGTATCATTGCTGCGAAGGAGGAGCCCGACATCGGCGGAAGGCATACTCAGCAGGGCGAATCGCAAGTCGTTGTTCTCCAGAGACACCTGGGCACTGGTCAATTTGACTTTGATGCGTATCTTGTCCGAAGACTGCTGTTCCCCTGAGGCACTGGTGGCTCCACCCTCAGACTTGGCGGCATCTTCCTCCAACGCTTCGTCGTCATTGCTAACAAACGTGGTCATGATAAAGTCGTATAGTGACAGGATAGGTTCTGGTGCCAGCGTGATGTTGAAGGTCGACAAGTCGGCATCGATGCTCTGGTCGACAGCATCGTGCTTGCTGAGGAAGTCTGGCGAGTCTCTTTGTACACGTAGATAGCGAACCTGCACCAGTTTATGGTCCTCGGAGTCACCCTGTGACACCTTTCCGGACGAGAGTAGAGGCCGCTGCATCGTTCTTCCCTGCTCATGCATCGTCAGAGCAATGTTGCGGAGGAACAAGTCGACCGACATCTCGAATTTCCGCTGCTTGAACGTGAGTCCAAACCCTTCGAGGGCCGCGTTGGCCAACAGCCTCTCAGTCGTTGCCGATGTCGAACGGAAGAGAGATGCTTGGAGCTTGCCGACGGTGAAGCTGAACTCGAACGACACCTGTTGTTGTTCTCGTCTCTGGTTCTCCGTCTGGTCATCCGCATCATAGAACTGCTCGTTTCCACCATCCTGGGATCCGCCATCATGAGATTGAGTAGTCAGAACCGAACGTCGATCGTGCTCCACATCCTCATGCTTGGAGTCCTCCAAGTTGTACTCCTCCACCTGTCTCCGGTTGAACGCCGGATTGGCGGTGGTCACCGGGGTGGAGTCTGAGTCCTCATCGTCGTCGCCGAATTTGGGAATCGCAACGTCGATGAACTTCATCAACGTTTGGTATTTTCGGTCGGAGAAGTTGAGCTGCAGCTCGGGCAACTCGCCAGAGATCTTGAATCTGGTCAAATTTGGTGCGTTGACGATAGCATTCTGCACGGTGAACGACATATTGATACGTTCGACAATGTGCAGGTCTTCACCCGTCTCGTTGGCGGGATGCTTGTCCAGAGCGTCAAGACAAGTATCCACATCGTCTCCCATAAGGAGCTTTACGATCAGCTCGCATCGTAGAAGATCAACTTACCTGTGTGGAGTCCAGGCTGAGCAGCACGCGGTCATACATGAGATTCTCCAATTTCTGGTAGTCACTGTCACTGTATTTGTGACCTCGTTTGCTTTGGACGTCCTGCACAAGGCTTTGGTCCGCCAGCTTGCTATCCACAGCGATGTGACCAGCATCAAGAATCAGCACCTGCGATTTCGACGCTGTGACATCCATGGGGATGATGATGATGGGTGCGTTCATGTCCACATGCAGATCGAGAGTCTTGTGCTGCTCAAGGGCATATTCCAATCCGGCCCGAGTCTCTTGTCTGATACCGTCAAGCGTCTCGCCGGCAGCATCGAGAAGGGCGTTGATCGATTCCAGCTGGCTCGCGGGAGGCTTGAAGAATGCCACAATGGCCTCGACGTACTCGCGGTGATAGATGATCTCCAGATGACGCATCTTCACTGTGACAGCATTGTCCGCCCGGCCATCGAGCGGGTTATGCTCAAAGTCCAGCATGAAGAACGGCTCTGATCCAGGCTCGATCTTCGAGCTGATCTCGGCCAGAGCCTTGTCGGTGTTGTATGCCTCGGGGTCCTGATGGGCGATGGCCCGAAGGCTCCGTCCGCCTTCAAGATCCTTTACGCGTACGATCTGGGGGTAGATAGAGTTAGGTGACGTTCCATCGTAGACTCGGAAACCGCCCAGACCCATCTTTGCCCGCAAGGAGTCTGTGAGCTGGATCACCTCGGCAGAGAACGAATCAAACACCAGCGCGGTCACATCCTTCGTGAAGACGTGGGGATCCGTTCGCAATGAGAACGAACCCTTGTTCAGTGTCGCATTGATGCGCATCTGCATCATATCGCGAGCGCCAGTGTTTCCGACATTCTGCGCAGACCATGCGTCATAATCGATGATGTCGTCCAGCTCTTTCTGCTCGTCTTCAGTGATCTTGGTCTCCTCCGACTCGGCCGTCGATGAAGAGCCCCACAGCCACTGGCCCCATGTCTGCGGTTGGTTCTTCCTCTGCTCGACTTCAAGGAGTTTGCGAGTCGCGGCATCCTTCTTCGCAGCTACTCGGCCAACCGAACGGAAGAAACGGATATCCTCGTAGGGAAGTTCACTCTCCAGCTTGTCAAACTCTGCTTGCTCCTCAGGGGGAAGTAGTTGACCATCAGGCAACGCCACCTTCTTGACGTACAGGTCGACGTACTTTTTGCGTTTGTCTCGTCGATCCGCCAAGTAGGCCCACGACCATCGCTTGTTCCTGTCGTGCACTTCGGCGTGGATAGCGTTGAGAGCAAACTTCCACCTCGCTTTTGCTGGGTTCTCCTTGAACTCTTCCTCCGCCGGACGGTACTTGTAGTACTGATGGGTCCGACGGTAGAAGTGGAAAACGTCGACAATAGAGAGCGCGTCCCGGTATTGAGCACGATCCAAAACGACACCAATTTCGTCGAAGACGACTTGTAGGTCGTACTTGGGAGTCTCGTTCGTCATCTGTCGGTGGATCACCAGTCGAGCTTCGCCTGTTACGGGCTTCAATATGTACTGGTGTTCCGCCTCCTTCTTGAGCAGCATGGACTTGACAGCCAAGATTGTCTGATCACGTTCGCCTTGATCAATACTGGATGTGTCTGTGTCGAAGTACATAGACAGGGCGCTAAGCTTGGTGAGCTGCAGGTGTCAGCATCCGTCCTCGCTTCATGCCCACCTTGTGCACGTTCTTCACGTCGTTCTGCAAGAAAGCCTCCAGCCAGTTCTCATCCGTGGAGACCATCTTGAATTCGCTGATGGTCAGACCCGCCGCGAAGGGGTGGTCCGGAGTGCTGGAGCCATCCTCATAACGCATATGAATATTCTTGATGTGGATTTGAACATTGTTGATGATCTTCGTCGTGATAGCACCAAGGTATGTTTGTTTCTCTGCAGAGGTTAGTACGCGTAAAGCCTTCCAACACCTCACCATCACCACTATGTCCCTCTTCCACCTCGTTTGTAGCGTTGTCCACTGCCTCTGCGCGTCGCAGCTTCTCTTGCTTGGTCGCCTGCTCGATGCGTTCGTCCTCTTCTGGATCGACCTTGTCCTGTGGACGCGCCCGAGCAAGTACATAGATGTCATCAATTTCAATCTGGGCAGGTTGATTCTTGATCGCCTGCCAAGGAATCGTGATGGACAGCTTGCCAATGTCGCCTAGGCATGTCAGCAGAGGAGTCGACAACCGCGTCCACTAGCACACCGCGTCCCTTGCCACCACGGCGCGTCCTCTTTTACTCACCAGCAACGATTTCGACCGGAAGACCAAACCGTTCCAGTACCGACTGCTTCAGACGCAGCCCGTGAAACTCTGCCTTGCCTGCCATCATGTCAGCTCGTGCCAAGCGACTTGGCCGCAGTTGGACGCACCGGACAAGATTGAGAGCTGCAGATCATTTGGATTCAAGTTCTCAACAAAGGGCGACACATAGGCATTGAGCATGCGCAGTGCAACGTCTTTAACGACCTGCATAGTGCGCTGCTGCCGCTATGCGGCGAACGGTGGGTATGGTGATCAGTCGGCCCTCCTTTATCTTAGCGTCCTGGGCGGAGAGCAAGTGCCGGGGTTGCCCTATAGCGCAGCTGGCGATGCGCGTCTTCGGGAGCCTCGGGCGCAATGTTTCCACGCAAATCGTTCTTGTCCCAAGCGGTACAGCTGGTCGAGAGCGAGCTTTGGATATGTACGAGGGGTGGTGAAGAGTATGATTATAAGGACATCTGAACAGGCAAGACTAGAGTCGCTGGAGGATGGAGGGGCGGGAAACGAGCGAAAGGGGTGAATGCCGTTGGAGCGCGTCATAGAGGGAATAAGCTCAGGTCGAAAGCAAACAGGCAATGCCGAAGCTTATCGCATTAGGACAGGCTTTGAATTTTGCATTAGGATCTGACATTGAGTGACAGCAAGGCACCGTAATGTGGCATTTGCCTCCACCGCAGCCAGATACCGAGCTTGACCCGATCACGTGATACGCCCTCAAATGTCTGCAGCTCTGTAATTTCCGGTGGCCAGAGGTCCACCGCGTCCTCATTACAACAACAACGGCGGCCATGCCACCACCACAGCGCGTACGATACAATGCCAAGGCCAGAGGGTCAGTGGCCGGCGGGTCTAGCCACAAGAAGGGCAAGCGCAAGTCTCGACAGGAAGGTGGGAGCGGCGATGAGCAAGAGCAAGCTCAGCCGCACCACGAGCCGGGCATGTCGTCTAAGAAGCGCAAGCGATTGGACTCGTACATTGTGAGTTGGGCATAAGCTCGCGTGTTCTGTGAGGAAACTGACATGATACAGGCCAAGAAACTGCAGCTGGAGCGTCGCGACGAGACCCTCAAGAAGCTGTCCGAGCTGCAAGAGAATGGATCACTGCAGATGCAGTCAACGTCAGGGCTCGGCCAGAACCCACTGAACCCGACCACAGCATTGGAGAGGGCAGAGAGGATCGAGGATCGAGCAGTGCGACGTGGTATTGAGCGACTCAAGAAGCGCCATGGGGAGGGTGACGGGGACAGCGACTCTGACGAGCCCAAGGTCAAGGGCAAGGGCAAGGGCCGTGCAGTTGAGATCGTCGACATCGGAGCGGACGATGAAGAGGCAATCGCAACCACCCGACTTGAGACCAAGGCGGAACGCAAGGCTCGCGAGAAGGCTGAAGGACGAGGCCGTTCTGGCAAGATCCAAATGCCCAAGAAGGTAAGAGCCAAGCAGGGCACCGACTGATAACAGGCGAACTGGAACCCCAAGGCGGCAAGCGCAGTCGCGGAGGCGGAATCCTCTGACTTTGACTCGTCTGACTCTGGCGGTGACAGCGAGGAGGATGCGGACGAGCAGCAGCCCGAGGCGGGTCCTTCAAGATCTCAGTCGGCCGAACCTGCTCCGGCTGTCGGCGCGGCATTGAAGCCTGCAGCGGTAGGCAGCGCATTGAAACCGGCCACAGTTGGCAGTGCAATGAAGCCACCTTCCGTTGGCAGCGCTTTGAAACCTCAAGCATCAGTGGGCAGTGCCCTCCGATCATCCGCTGCTGTTGGCGGAGCGCTCAAGACCTCGGCGAACGGCACAGCGTTCCAGCCCCGAGTTGTACTCCGCGGACCGAAGAAGTTCGCACCTGCTCGGCCCAAGGCTGAGGAGACTGAGAGCGAGCCCGAGAGCAGCGAGTACGAAGGGAGTGACGACGATGAAGAGGACGTCGACGACAGCGACGAGGACGAAGATGAGAATGAGGACGAGGACGAGGGCGAGGACGAGGGCGAGGGTGGCAGCGAGGACGATGAGAGTGACCGCAGTGGAGACGAGAACGACCCGCCCAAGAAGCGTGCACTCGGCTTTAAGAACTGGGCCAAGGAGCAGATGGGTAACAAGGAGCGTTCTCTCGCGCCCGACCTGTTGTCGACCACCGCCCCTGGCACAACTCCCAAGGCCTCAAAACCCATCCCCAAGACTGGGGAGTTTGTCGGACCTCTCGGTGCGGCGATGGCCGTCCCGTCCTCATCACTGTTGGACGGCGCCAAGGCTGGATCAACCTCGCGGCCGGTGCTCAAGCGCCGCCCGTCAGTGGCAGAGGCCCGCATGGAGCTCCCCATCCTTGCTGAAGAGCAGAGCATTGTTGAGGCAGTGCTCATGCACCCCGTCGTCCTCATCTGTGGTGAGACTGGATCGGGTAAGACCACACAGGTCCCGCAAATGCTCTACGAGGCTGGCTTCGGTTTCCCCGGCTCGGACAACCCGGGCATGGTGGCAGTCACCCAGCCTCGCCGAGTTGCAGCTGTGTCTCTCGCCGAGCGTGTGCGAGACGAGTTGGGCTTTGACGCGCGGTCGGGTGTGGTTGCGCATCAGATCCGCTACAGCTCGACATCTGCTCCCGACACGGCTATCAAGTTCATGACGGACGGTGTGCTACTGCGCGAGCTGGCGACCGATTTCCTGCTCTCGCGCTATTCTGTCATCGTGGTCGACGAGGCACACGAGCGTGGCGTCAACACTGATGTGCTGATCGGCGTGCTCTCTCGTGTCGCCAAGCTGCGCGAGAAGAAGTGGCGCGAGGGCGGGGAGGGTCGTCTGAGCCCTCTTCGTCTGGTTATTATGTCGGCTACTCTACGCGTGGCGGACTTTGCTGAGAACGCTACTTTGTTCGCTACACCGCCGCCCATCATCCACATCGGTGCTCGTCAACATCCCGTGACAATCCACTTCTCCCGCCGCACGACCAACGACTATGTAGGCGAGGCTTTCAAGAAGGTTAGCAAGATCCACTCTCGTCTGCCGCCTGGAACGATTCTCGTCTTCCTCACCGGTCAGGGGGAGATCATGAGCCTGTGTCGCAAGCTCGAGGCTCAGTACGGTAAGAAGACCAAAGGCAGGGGCCGCCCGGCGCCTAAACCCGTTCAGGAGGAGGGTGTGTTGCCTCCAGAGGTGCTGGAGGCGGAGGACGTCGATCTCGGAGGCGAGCAGGACCTCGCTGGCGACGTGGACGACGGAGTAGCCGAGGAGGACCCAGACGCTCTGGACACAGAGGAGGAGGAAGATGCCGCGCCCGACCTGATTTTGGAAGAGAGCGATGTCCCCATGACGGTGCTGCCTCTCTACTCACTCCTGCCCCAGGACCAGCAGATGGCAGTCTTCAAACCACCACCTGAGGGCCATCGCCTGGTTATCGTCTCCACCAACGTTGCGGAAACGTCGCTCACCATCCCGGGTGTCCGTTACGTTGTCGACTCTGGCCGCGCCAAGGAGCGACAGTACGATCACGCATCAGGTGTGCAGAACTTTGCCGTGTCGTGGATCTCAAAGGCCTCGGCTGCCCAGCGCGCCGGTCGTGCAGGACGTACCGGTCCGGGGCACTGCTACAGGCTCTACAGCTCAGCCCTGTACGAGGACCATTTCCCGGCTTTCTCAGAGCCAGAAATCCTGCGCATGCCAATCGAGGGAGTCGTGCTCAACATGAAGGCGATGAACATCGATGCGGTCGTCAACTTCCCCTTCCCGACCCCACCGGATCGTCAAGCTCTCCGTCGCGCCGAGTCCCTCCTGCAACACCTCGGTGCCCTCGACAAGCCAGTCACAACACGCATGGTTGCAGGCGTGCAGCAGAAGGGTGCAGCTGGCGGCAGGATCACCGACCTCGGCCGATCTATGGCATCGTACCCTGTCTCTCCGCGGTTCGCCAAGATGCTCGTCGTCGGTGCGCAGAATAATTGCCTGCCATATGTCATCGCCATCGTGGCGGGCATGTCTGTCGGCGACCCCTTTGTGCACGAGAACGCGCTCGAGGTTGGCGATGCCGACGATGAGGACCAGGACTCTGTCCGTGCTGCCGAGCTTGCGAACATCCGCAGCGACGACATCCGCGAAAAGGAGAAGCGCAAGGACCTGCGTGGCAAGTTCTTCAAGCGCCACGCCGCGTTCGACGGCAAGGGCGAGAGTGACATGTTCAAGCTCCTGGCCGCGATCGGCGCGTACGAGCACAGCCCGACTGCAGCATTCTGCGCCGAGTACTTTCTCCGCCACAAGGTAGGTCTGACCACGGATTAAGCTAACAAACAGGCAATGCAGGAAATACAGCAACTGCGCGGCCAGATCGCGAACATTGCCAAGGTGCCCCGCGAGAAGCTCAGCCCGCCAGACGATCTCACCCGTAAGATGCTCCGCCAGATCCTGACCGCCGGGTTCATCGACCAGGTGGCCGTGCTGGAGAGCATCGCGCTCAAGCGCGGCGGATCAGCCCACGCCTCGACCCGCGGCATCCCGTACCGTGCCCTTGGCGTACCAGAGCCAGTATACATCCACCCCTCGAGCGTGCTGTTCCACCACACGCCGCCAGAGTACCTCGTCTTCACGGAGGTGGTGCGCACCTCGCGCGTGTATGTCAAGGGGAACACCAAGATCCAGGCGGGGTGGCTCGCCGTGCTCGGCAAGGACATGTGCTCCTTCTCCAGGCCGGTCGAGTCTGCCGGCGCGAAGTCCAAGCTCTCCGCCGACGGAAATGAGAGGGACGTGATCGTCATCCCGCACTTTGGCGACTTGGGCGTCGACCTGCCCCCGATTAAGAGGAAGCAGCGGCGCGACGGCACCCGCTGGATCATGCTTGACGAGTAGGGCTGCTTCCAGTACGCGTGGCATAGCCGTTGACGACACATCATGCATCGCTTACATATTGACTTCTTTACCTTCTTCTACTTACACTTTCCCCAGTGAACCCCACACGCCTAGTACGTGCTCCATCCACCATCGACCTGCCAGCACACACCAGTGACGTACGACGCCTCCTCGCTGCACATGAAGACTATGACATCCGCAACCTCGTCGGGCACCCCCTCGCGAGCCATGGGCGTCTTGTCCGGCTGGGTTACGCGCGAGAGCAGCGCCGCAGCCTTGGGCTGGGTAGTCATAGGCGTGTGGATTACACCCGGCGCGACGGCATTGCTACTGTCAGCACGTCTTTGCGACCCAGACTCACATCCTGACCTTCTTGGGGGCGGACTCCTGCGCTGCCGTCTTGACGAAGCCGACGACCGCGTGCTTGGCCGTGACGTACGACGTCGTGTAAGGTATACTGCGCAGGCCGAGGACAGACGCAATAGTGACGATTGCGCCGCGCTGCTCTCTGCCAGGCTTGGAGCTGGTGTCAGACGATCATCCGAGCTCATCACTCACCCAGGCAAAGGCTCCTGCTTGAGCATGACGTTCAGCTCCTCGCGGACGCTCATGAGCGCGCCGCGGCAGTTGATGCCCATGACCTTGTCGAACTGGAGTCAGTGCTGCGCGCGCGGAGCACATGCCAGTCTCTTAGCCATATCAACTCACCTCCTCCATCTCCGTCGCCTCGAATTGCGAGCCACCACCAACGCCCGCGCAGTTGACGGCATAGTCGATGCGCTCAAACTTGGCCACAGTCTTCTCAGTCATGTTCTTGACGCTCGCCTCGTCGGCGACGTTCGTGGGGATAGCAAGGACCTCTACGCCCGGGTGCTCGGCTTTGAGCGCCTCGACCGTCTTGTTGAGCTGCTCCTCGTTGTAGTCGGCCAGTGCGACGCGCTTAACGCCGCGACCGATGAAGCTGCGCGCGCATGCTGCGCCGATCTGGGGTCAGCCTGGGCTCGTTGAAGCTCGGTGGCATCGCGAGGGGAGCCAGCGCTGGGACGAAGCGACGGGCGATCACCGTCGTGCTTGCACAACCCGGCATCGCGGCTACTTACACCCGAGGCACCGCCGGTAATCAGCGCGACGCCGGTCATTTCGCGAGGTCCAGCCATCGTGTAGTAAGTATGTCAGAAGTGAATATGGAGTAGAAAGCAACGATGGGGAGGAGCACACCCTCTTGTCCATATATCTACTACTGCATGTAGTGCACCGCGTAATGGGGATAAGCGTGGACGTAGTTACGTGTGAGCGTGGACGTGCGGGCGCGGGCGTGGGTCGAGGGCGTGGGTGTGGGCTAGCTTGGATGTATGTGCTGTTCGCTTGTCCGCGTACCGCACGGCTTGACCGCCGAGTACGTGCGTACCCAGCTCACATGATCTGCAGACGGCGCTGGCCGGGTATCGGCATTCCAACACTGTCAACAAATCGGCCATTGAACATCCCTCAACCCATCGTACATGTGGGCAATGGGCAAGACACGTCCCGCACCACAGAACAGCGCGTCCACCCTGCCTGACAAGATAGTAGGACGGCGCCCGACGCTGTACCCACGCATGGGAACACACCTCTGAGCCGAAGGGCGCCGAGTGGTCGTTCTGTTCTGCTCATTCCACTGCACGCCTCTATATCCTCCATGCGTCGACTGTTGATGCTCAATTATGACATGATTGAATAGATTGGGTACAACAAACAACCCCCCGCCCCGCCCCGCCAAACGCTCAGCGAGCGGCAAACTACTCGTTCAACAAGTCGCGTTCGCACTGGTCGATGACAGTGCGGTACTCGGCCATTGCCGAGTCCTCCGCCTCTGGGTCTGCATTTGGACCATCGATGCACTGGGCGCATTTCACTGATGTCAGCTGCGTTCGGGAAGGATAAAGTTGAGGTCTGGAGCAATCTAGCTGGCAGTGGGCGTGAGATACAGAGAGCTGGAGCTCGCCCAGGGCCTGTTATCTTAACAAGTGCACATGGCGAGGCTAGACGTAGATGCAAGGGCACATAAGCAAGCACAGGCAACGAGCAGGGCGCTCGTCACGCGGCCTTCACAGCGTGTCTGCGGCCCCCAGTCGGCCAAGCTACTCAGCTCGGCCCCGACTATCGTCACACCTCTCCGACTCTGTCTCCCGGCTCTTGTCGGGGCGACCGCACCTCGCTGATATCTCACGCAGCGCCGCCTGCGCCTCTCCCTCCTCCCACAGACACTCCAAATGCGCCCTCTACTCACACAGTCGCTTCCTTCCCTCCGCCGAGCACACCGCATTCCGCACCCCATGCAGGCTAGTCAACCTCTCCCGCTCCGGCATAACGCAGTACTTGTGGCACTTGTCATACGTGATCTGCACCGGGACTGCCATTAGCTCAGCAAGAGGAAAGATCATACAAGCAACAGCAAGCGGGAGAACGAAGAGGAAGTAGGAGAGCTTCATGGTGATCCAAACCAATCTGACCTGATTAATACTCGTCAAGCGTAGGCAGCGGGCTGGGTCGTCGTGGTCGTGGTCGTCGTGGTCGTGGTCGTGGTGCCGCGCGAGTGACTGTGACTCAACGTCGCACGCAGACGCAGATTCAGTACTGAGTAAGATTAGAAGACGAAAAGAGGATCAGCAATACATAAGACAAAGCGGCGCCATCCAATCCATTGCATTCTCCATCCACCCCACCTCGTGCTCCAAGGAGCAGAGAGGCGTCGCTGCCGCCGCTGACGAGAGGGGCGAATGGCGCAGAGCAGCGACGGGCGGGCAAGAGGACGGAGCAGTAACCGCAGAGGAGAGGGCAGAGGTCAACAGCAGCCAAGCGGGGGAGGGGGACTGGGGTGGGGGGTAGAATCACAACAATGGCGGAAAGGGATGAGAATGGGCATGCATCTGGATCTGTGAATTGTGGCGTGAGGGTTTTGAGGCTTGTGGCCGGCCGCGTTCCTGTACGAGGCCTCGTACGTACATCCAACTCTCGTGCCGGCTCCAGTGGTTGATATGTCTGCGGTGGTGGATCTCCAAGCCTTCCCAATGTGTATTAGCTGCATCTCTCTTCTTTATACCACTAGCTGGAATGAGAGTTCTGGACCTTCGGCCGACAGTGCAGGCGAGCTGGATATTACAGCAGCGTCTTCATCTGTGCCGCGAGGTGCAATTCACCTCATCTCGGGGTATATCTCGCACCGAATGTGGCCCGGCACTCCAATTCAACGCCACAACGGCAGCCATTCAATACTCCCTGCCTCGCTTCCGGTACTACAACTATCACTACCACCACCTCTACCTCTTCTATCACCACCAGCTCTACCTCTGCTATTAACCACCACCCCGCTTCGTAGAATGAAGATACATCACGAGTCTGAGCTATCGATCTACACATCGGCAGCATCATACGCCTCGGCAGCCAACTTCCTCGCATCATCGTCCAAGTCCATCTCCGGAACATCGACCTTGGCTCCAGCCGGCGGCGCCTCGGGCGACGCCGCCGCCTCCTGCCCGTCCTTTTGTGCCTCCTCATTCGCACCGCCGTGCCATCCCCCTTCGTCGTGGGCTGCGCCAGTGACCTCCAGTGCGCCGGCGTCAAGACCGACAGGCGCACGGTCATCGGCGTGGACGGGGGCGTCCTCCTCGACCACCTGACCGCCGACAGCCTGCGTCGACTCTTGCATCTGCACTGCGTTCGCGGGGCCCTCGAGGCCCTGCGTCTCGGCTTCTTGTGCGGCATCGTCGCCCTGGTCAAAGACGTTGGCGATCGGCTCGACGGCCTGGTCGGCCAGGGAGGCTGACTCCAGTGCGTCGATGTACACGCTGTGAGCGGGCTTGGTGACCGCGCTCTGGTCGTAGTACTCGTGCATGCTGCTGCGGAAGTCGTGGCTGGGGGGTCAGCGTTGCTCGAGCTCGTGCACTTACCAAGCAAAGTCCCATGACTTGAGCCACTGCGCACTCTGGCACCTGGTCTTCGTCCATGGCTTGGCGTAGGCGAGGGGGCTGAAGTGGTTGTACGACCACAACGCCAGCACCACCAGCGCCACTGCGATCTGGAAGCGCGCCCGCGGGCGGATCCGTGACGTCAGGAAGTCGAAGACCGTGGCGAAAATCAGGATAGCAAACCACAGAGCCGGGAGGTAGTGGTGGAGGAAGAGCTGGCGCTGCATGAGGAAGAAGGGGAGGTAGTGCAGCGCCCAGCCGATAACGAGGAAGCTGCATACATCGTCGTAGAATGCGAGCTTGGCTGGGGGTTAGCTAAATCGTCGCCGACGGTACTCACGCTGGTACAGATCGCGGTAGCCACGCTTCTGGCGCAGGATGAGCAGACCACGCATGGCGAGGTACAGCACGATGGTGAAGGTCGATCCCCACCAGATGAGGGGGTTGCCGATCAAGTACACCTGCTTGTGGTCCTGAGCCCAGAAGTTGATACCACGACGCATCCACGGCCAGTGCTGAGGGCGCGAGTCGTACACATGGCGCTCGGTCAGGCCAGCATTGGTACGCCACATGACGCCCTGCAGCTCCCAGAACTTGGAGAAAAAGCTCGGCTTCTGGTAGTTGACCTTGTCGCTCGTCTCGCCCAGCTGGGCATGCTCGTTGGTCTCAATGTACCACAGCGAATTCTGCCACGTAGGGTTCTTGTTGCAAGTCACTTCTTGCTGGTCAAAGCCCCACTCGGGCAGCTTGACCTTGTGTGAGAAGAGGTAGCAGCCAGTCATGGCGTGACGCAGGCGGAAGTGCGTGCGGAGGGTGCGCAGGCGGTGCTTGGCGTACCTGTCCTTTCCGCGGGTCTCCTTCGTAATCTCGACGATAAAGTCGTCATTGACATCACCAGCAAAGCCCTCAAAGCCATAACCAGACACCTCGTTCTGGAAGTCGACCTCGGAGATGGGCGGGCGGATGTCGTGCGAGTGCAGGCGCTTGTCGCTGTTGATGTGCTCGAGGCGGATCTTGGACCCGGTGAGGATGTACTCGACGGGGATCTCGTCCCAGTTGTAGTGGGCCGGAGCGTCGGGAGCAGAGGCATTGACAATGCGCCACTTGTTGTTCTCGTCCCGGTGGGGGTAGAGCGTGATCTGCTGCTGCTTCGATCCACCAGGGTAGGCGTGCGGGTGCGAGTGGAGGTAACCGCCTTGGGTGTGAACGTGGCGGATGGTCACGACTGAGCCGTAGCTGACGTCCGCAAAGGTGTCGGGTTGCTCATGGCCGCTGAGGGTGTGCTGGAACTCTGGGGACATGAACCCGTCGCCGTCTCCGCCCTGGTCGAGGATCCAGAAGTGGATACGGAAGCAGGTCATGTAGACGATAGTTGGGACGATGATCAGGCAGATGGCGCGGGCGGCAAAGTGGCGAGCCCACATGGCGGGCGTGACTTTGAGGTTGCCGAGGAGCAGCCACAGCTGGCGGAGTGTGCCCAGGCCGATGGTCGCAATGGTGAACAGGCCAACCCACTTGCAGCTGGCGACCGCGCCGAGTGCCGCACCACAGAGGACAAGGTTACGCCACCACGAGCGAGTGAAAGCGTGACCCTCCGAGTCGTCGTTAGAGAACCGCACCCAAAAGTAGATCGTCAACGCAGTGAAGAAAACGAGGTACGAGTCGAGCAGGATATACCGCGACTGCGTGATGAGTGCGTTCTCAAAGGTGACGAGCAGCGCGCCCAGGAGCGCAGACGCAAGCGACAGGCGAAGAGCGATAAGCGTGAGGAAAGTGAGAGGGATCAAAGCCAGGCCAAAGAGGGCAGGGAAAGACCGCATGATCATGTAGGGGACCTTGGGCTCCAGGTAGTCCTTGCCAATGACGTCGAAGGTGAACTGGCCGTCGAACCCGCCGAGCCAGGCGCTGAGGGTGACGAGCAGCTTGGCCAACGGCGGGTGCACATCCATAAAGTACCTGCGCCGGATGTACTTGCCAGCAAAGCCGCCGAAGTGCACCTCGTCAAAGCTGCCGTCAGCTACACTCCCCTGCCTGCAGACTCACACAACACTCGGCGGCCTGGCAAGGTCCCACAGGCGGACAAAGCTGGCAATGATGCAGACACCACTGAGAATAATCCACTCGCGGCGGCGCAGCCCCCATGTTGTGCCAGCCCGCTTGGAGCTGGCACCCCTCCGGCCTCCAAATGCGAGTGGTACAGGTCCCTCATCCTTGTGTCGTAGTCGGGCGTCCGCGTCAGACTCGGCGCGCAGCGTCGAGGACGAGCTGACATGCCCGGAGGCTGTCACTGGCGAGACCATGGACGCATCGACCCGCGAGCCTGCTGGCACTGATGCCGGGCCTGAGAGCAAGTGCGAGGTCGACGCCGGGGGCGAGTTACGGGCTCGCCGCTGCTGGGGTCCCGAGAGCGACATCGCGTCCGCTTTGTGGTTTGAGGTCTGGTCGTGAGATGAGGATAGACGGAAACGACGTTGACACGCGCAGTCGCGCAGTAGTGAGCGATCATGTCGTGTCGTGGAACGGCCGTCAGCGCGTCAGGCACGGAGAGCCACGTGAGTGGCGTCCAAAGATGTGCGAGATATGCGTCAAGCTCGTCAAGCGGAGCGCAGAGCAAGCAGTGCAGCAGGGCACCAAGTCTCGTACTTCCATCATTCTACGTGCATGGACCCGGCATGGACAGTGATGAGTAAAGCGGCCGTGAAGAGACACTGCTCATTGATACTTGCAGATCCATGCTCTATGTTATTATTATAGGCGAGAACCTGGCAGCGAGGGAGGCAGCCGTAGCGCAAGTAGTATAACAATGCATCTACTTACCCACTGCCTGCAGTCTACACGCCCTCTGGCTTGGCGACCTTCCTCCTCTCGGTCTTACCGGTCTGCGAATCCTCCATCTCCTGGTACGACACGGGAAGCAGCGGGTTGCCTTCCGTCAGCTCGCCCAAAGGAAACACCACTCACCGTCTTCCGATGTCGCGTAGACAACGCCGAGCTCGTTGGCAGCTGTTGAGAGATAGTAGCTGCGTGCGTCTCCAAGTGACAACTGATATGTTAGCATCGTGGACACAGTACACGCGATGCACCACAGCGGAATGGAACACAGATGGCAGCCTCGACTGTGCCGGCCGATGGCGTTGGCCTCTCACTCACCACTCTGGCCTTGACAATGTCTCCCAGACGGAAGCACTCCCCCATCTTCACCTTGTCCCGCTCCGTTAATCTGTCGTCAGTACGGCCATCACCACGCGAGCCTACCTGATGTCGGCGACGCGCACCACGCCCGTCAGCTCCTCATTGGACTCGGCGACTGGCCGTCCGTTGACAATCTGGATAGTAATGTGTGCAAGCATTGGTGAGAGCCGTGATACCTGAGGTCAGAGGGGATGAGGTGGTGCGCACTTGTCCAGTAACCTGGGATCAGCGTAGCTCACATGCGGTAGACAGAAGGCGACGAGGGTACACCTCCACAGCCCTCGGACCATGGCCCGGCGGCCAGCCTGCTTGTAACACTCACCAGCGCCCCAATATCCGGAATAGCTCCAGCCTCCTGCTTCCCAACGACACAGAGATGCTTATCATCAGCACGCGCTTCGTTCCGCAACCCACAGCTCCAGTCATGACCGGCCGGCCGATCACGCTCGAGAACACCTTCCCACCCTCTTCATAGCATCCTGCGCCGAGTAATGGTGCTGGTGCCTTTGTGTACTTTGCAGGCAGGGGCTGGCCTGGGAGCAGCAGTTCGGAGCTTGCTGTTGACATCAGGTTGGGTTTTAGTTGGACTGACGAGGTGTGAGGTTGAACGACCTCCACCTGGTAAACTTCTGGGCGGGTGTAGCCGGAAATACGACGGGTGAAGAATGACGCGCTGGGTCGGAAGTTGAGACGGTCTACAGATTAGGACGGGTTATTCGGGCGAGCAAGATGCAGTCAGAGCATGCAGAGCAGGCAGAGTAGGACAAGCTTTCCCCGTAGTTGAGACTGTTAGCATGGTGCACTTTTGACATCTGTTGGCGGTGCCCAGAACGTAGGTCGTCTCCGACATGTGAGAATGAGTGACTGCCAGAGTTGGAGGAGTTCTGTCTCCGTGCCGTTGCCGCAATTTGCCTTCCTTGGTGCCACGAGCTCGTCTAAGGCTAGTCGCTCTTCTCTCCATGCACATGTAATACAACCTGCCGGCATGCACAAGCCTTACCTTACCATCCTATATCCCATCTCTCTCTCTCTGATGCAGACTGCATTCTGCAGTTTACAGCTCTACAGAGAGCCTACGTATTTGATCTCTCTCTTTTGATCTCTGACCTGACGGACGGGCGTCCGATTGGACCTCAGTGCCACCCCAGGTAACCCCTAGGAATTGCCGGCGGCTATTTTGATCCCGTCGTCTCCGGGCCGCTTGCTGGCTGGGTATGGGTTTGGGGCGGCTGAGCGGTCAGAGGCGGCATGCGGCATGGGGAGGGGCAAGGGAGCAAGGGACACACGGAGGAGGAGCACGAGGGTCGACTACAGTGAGACGTCAGTCCGTCGAGCAAAGTGAACTCTTGTGAACATCTCGAACCAACATCCTCCTCTCCTCTGCTCTCCTATCCTACTCCCTAATCACTCCATCGTCATGCTCTCCCTCGCAAACGTTGCTAGGCGCAGCGCTGTGGCCACTCTCGCTCACTCGCGTGGTACGTCGTCGTCTCTCCAGGTCTGATCGGCCCTCTCCTCCCTCCTCGTCCTCCTTTCGCAGCGGTGAAATCACGCGCCCCGACGGCATCTCAGCCAGCTCTGGCTGTCTGCCTGACTACCTGTCTGGTTTTGCGGCCCTACCCCGCCTTGGCTCTGCTACTGCCGCCTCCACTTCCCATGTCCATGCCATCGCTGTACCATGCCTGCAATGCCGCGAGACCTCGCTGACACCCAGGCCTGCGCTCGTCGGCGCCTGTCGCCGCGCTCGGCAAGTTCAAGATGCCTGCCATGTCCCCCACCATGACGGAGGGTGGTATCGCTGCCTGGAAGAAGAACGAGGGCGAGACCTTCTCTGCCGGTGACGTCCTCCTCGAGATCGAGACCGACAAGGCCACCATCGACGTCGAGGCCCAGGACGACGGTATCCTCGCCAAGATTGTCGTGAGTACCTGCTCTTGCAGCTGGCAGCACCAAGTCCAGCAACAATGGCATACAGTGCTAACGCATACTAGAAGCCCGACGGATCCAAGGGCATCCAGGTCGGCAGCACGATCGCCATCATGGGCGAGGAGGGCGACGACCTGTCCGGCGCGGACAAGCTCGCTGCCGAGGCGGACGAGGCACCAGCCGAGATCCCCAAGGAGGACGACGCACCAAAGGCCGCCGAGAAGAAGGAGGAGCCCAAGAAGGCGGACGATGGAAAGCCCAAGGCCGAGACCAAGGAGCTCAAGACGGACAAGAAGATTGAGAAGAAGTCTGGCGGCGCCGACAAGCCTACCTTCTTTGCCTCGCCTCTTGCGCGCAAGATTGCCCTCGAGAAGGGCATCCCTCTGGGCCAGGTCAAGGGCACCGGACCCGACGGCCGCATCACCGGCTCGGATGTTGAGAAGTTCAAGGGCGGTGCTGGCGCCGCTTCGGGCGCGCCCGCTGCGTCCTCGGCCGCCGCTGGACCCGAGTACACCGACGAGCCGCTCTCCAACATGCGGAGAACGATCGGCAAGCGCCTCACCGAGTCCAAGTCCCAGGTCCCGCACTACTACCTCACCATGGAGATCAACATGGACCGCCTGATGAAGCTGCGCCAGGTGTTCAACAAGGCCAGCGAGGGCAAGTCCAAGCTCTCGGTCAACGACTTTATCGTCAAGGCCGCGTCCCTGGCGCTCGGCGACGTGCCCGAGGCCAACTCTGCATGGCTCGGCGAGTCCATCAGGACATACAAGAACGTCGACATCTCCGTCGCCGTCGCGACCCCCAACGGCCTCATCACCCCCATTGTGAAGAACGCGCACATCAAGGGCCTGGCCACCATCTCTGCCGAGACCAAGGCCCTCGCCGCCAAGGCCAGGGACGGCAAGCTCAAGCCCGACGAGTACCAGGGCGGCACGTTTACCATCTCCAACCTGGGCATGTACGGCATCGAGCACTTCACGGCCATCATCAACCCCCCACAGAGCTGCATCCTCGCCATCGGCGCGACGAACGCCAAGCTCGTCCCCGCCCCCGAGGACCCCAAGGGCTTCAAGACTGTCAACGTCATGAACGTCACCCTCAGCTCTGACCACCGCACCGTCGACGGCGCCGTCGGCGCCCGCTGGCTCCAGGCGTTCAAGGGATACATGGAGCAGCCTCTTACCTTTATGCTTTAATAGATGCATCGTGATGTGATTTCATACAGCAAGTCTAAGCAAGCGGCAGCGCAGCTGGCGCGCAGCGTGACTTGCTCACAAGGGAGATAGTCAGAAATGTCTCAGTCGATGCAATCAGCGCACATTGCAAGGCAAGTGGCTTTCCTGTCAGCGCTCGACCCAGTGAGCTCCCGCATGAGGCCAGAACACGCGCCGAAGCTGTCATGTGATGGCATAGAACATACTGATAAACTGCAGACCCCTCTACCTCTACCCCTACGCCCTAATACTTATGCAACACTAAGCTTCCCCATCCCCATAGTGGGGATATCCACCGCCGCCGGCCCATCCGGAGGCGCTGATGCTGATGCCGACGCCGACGACGCTGGCGTCGGCGTTGGCGCGTGCCCCGACGGCGTTGGTGTCGGGGTCGTGCCCTCGCTCCCGTCCTTGGCGTTGAAGTAGTCCTGCGTCTGGCCCATAGCCTGGGCGAGCGCGGACGCCTCCGCGTTCCCCTGCAGGTCGGGCGTGGGCTGGACGTTCTTGATCCACGCGCCCATCGCGCCGAGGAAGCCCTCGTGCCGGAGGAAGCAGGCCCGCATCGTCCCCTTGGACCAGAAGCGGATGGCGTACGAGAGCGTCGAGATGGTCGCGGCGTGGCCTGGGGTTAGCGGGCTCTCATATAATCTCGGCCGCCCTACGCACCTCGAATGAAGCAGCCGGAGAAGAACACCCGGTCGAGACCGTACTTCGCCGCGTTCATGTACGCGATGTGCCCGATGTTATTCGAGATCGCATACAGCAAGGACTTGGCGATATCTTCCTGCCTGAACGCCTTCTTCCGGTTCTTCTGGCCGTGCTTGAACACTTTGCCAAACGAACTAGCGATGGTCGAGTTCTTCAACCCGATCTTCATGTAGTCGCTGCCGTAGATGTCGCCGACCAGCATATCCACCGCGGTGTTGTCCCCCGCCTCGGAGAGTAACAGCATCTCGTCAAAGGTGCACGCGTCCGTCATGAGACTGAGCAAGCCCCACAGTGTACCCCCGCCCAAGGAGGTACCCGAGACACGCTCGTAGCTCCCGTCCTCGTCGACCTTGACGATCGACACTCCCGAGCCGATGTTGACCACGAGACACGGGAAGATCGGCTGGTCGTCGTTCGCGTCCGCAAACGACACCTGGTACGATGGCGGGGTCGGTGACGGCCGTGGCAGTTCTGCTGGGGGTATAGTGCGCGGCGCTTCCGGATGGGAGACCTTGTACACCAGCTCCTCGGAGAACCAGAACACCTCTTCCGGTACACGGGCGACGAACCCCAGCCCCATGATGAGGCACTCCATCTCCTCTTCCCGCCGCACCTCGACGCCCAGCTCGTTCGTGAGCTGCTCGTAGAACTTGTGCGCTCCCCCGCCCGTCGCCATGACTTTGACCATAGACTTCATCCGCGGCACGGATACCCTGTTCGCCCTCGCGCTCTCCACGATCAGCTCGTTGAGAAACTCGATAAGCTCGTCGATGCACTCCGTCTCGAAGCGCGCAAAGTTCACAAGGCCGCCAGGCAGTGGGTCGGGGACGGAGGCCCGGCGTAATCGCGAGTGGTGGTGGCCGAGCTTGCCCCGGCCGCCGCGGCCACGGCTGCCGGAGGCTTCCCGCGTCTCGAGGAGGATACCCGGTGTGAGCGCGCCATTGACTACTGGTCGTGTTGGGCGCTCAGAGGCGTCGAGGACGAGCGAGGACTCGGGCGAGGGGAGGCTGGTGGACGATGCGCCGGGGGAGATTGTCTGCGCTGGGGCTAGGAAGGGGGAGGAAGGGTCGGACTGGGGTGGCGTGGTGGAGAGGGGCTGGGACGAGCGCGTGAAGTAGATGACTTTGGCTAGCGAGCCGCCGATGTCGATGGCAATGTGGGAGACGGGCTCGATGTAGTGCGGGAGGTAGATGCCTCGCGAGTCGCGGGTCTGCCGTCAGCGGTTTGTTGACAGGGCAACGGGTGGACGTTATCTCTACGCCCGAGTTTCTGCACTGGGAGGCGAATACAGCCAACGCCACCTGCGCACGACGTTCACTCGCAACGTCGCTGCTTCTCATTCCCACACCGCAACTCACAGCTGGGGACTCCTCCTGCACGATCTGGGCGCCAGTCGTGTCAACGGCAATCCGCCTTGCTTGCGGGATGCTGATATCTGGCAGGCCGGACATGGCGCGTGTCAGTCGAGTGTGTGGATGTGAGTAACAAGCGTTGCAATTGTGTCGCGCGCCTCTCTCAGCACAGTTTCAGCCCTCGAGCTTCTGATAGCAGTCAGCTTGGGTACAACGTCGCCCCCCGGGGCACACAGCGGGCGAGTGCAACTAACCTGGTCGTGCGAGCGGCCTGTTCGGTCTGTGGTTGCGCCGCCACGTCTCGTGTGGCGGCCGCACGAGGTTCGGAAGTGTGTGTGTGCGTTGGAGCCGGCGTCAACGGGTCAACCTCCTGCCGTCGTTGGTGCTGGTGCTGTCGTCGTCGTTGAGAGTGAGGTAGAGGTCTGAAGTGCTGACGTTCCGGAGGATGGAGCAGATGCGCGCTTTGACTTTGCATCACCGAAGAGTGGTCAGCCGGTATCAGTCTACCGGTGAGCCTGACACGCGCAGCAAGGGCCGAAAAGCCGACGCGTGGGGAATACCGGCCCCTGGGACGGGCAGCGCAAGGCGCCCCCTAAATCGCGCATTAGCCTAGGATATCCTAGGATTACAACAAACCGAGGTAAACCTATCTATGGGGCAAGTCGGAGATGATGGCTCCATCGACGTGTCAGGCTCATTCTGCCCCCATCCATCTGGAGATCCGGCATGCGGGCGTAAATCGGAGCACGAGATGCAAGTGACATTCATTCTAGTGGCGACTCAACGACGCAGTGGGGAGCACCAGCAGCTCGGGGGTGGGGCAGACGGTCTCCCATCACCACGCATACCGCGGAGCCCAATGTCAGCAGGAATGCATAGCAGACGACGTCTTACGGATGTCTCGCTGCCTCGGTCACCGGTCTCCGCGGGTGGCAACGACTCTTCCAATTCTCTTCGAGTCCGTCTCTCCCAGCCGAGCCGAACAAAGTCTCCCGCAGTGTCGGCGCAGGCCGCTCAGATAACGGATGCCCACTCGCCGAGTCGCCGGACTTGCTGACATCGGTCCAAGTATGTATGCACTACAGTTACAGGCTACCGTACCCCCTTCCCTTCGCCAAACCACTGTCTATGTCTAATAATGCTATGCGCGCAGCTATGGGTCGTAGCTCCACTGCTTGCGGTCCTCGGCCGTGAGGCGCTGGTATCTGGTTGTCAGCGTTACTTCCATAGGATTGGCTCACTCGAGGATCAGACGCATCATGTACGCCTGCATGTCCTCCCAGCGCCAGTGCTCGCGCGTAAACTTGAGCCCCTGGGCTGCGATCTTCTCCGCCAGCTCGTCGTGGCCGTTCTCCGCTGCGTCAGGTGGGCCCGCGAAGAAGCCCATAATGTCGTACAGGTCCGAAAAGTCGAGCTTGCACGGGATGTAGTGCACCCATGGAGTGAGCCAGTCGCTCATCCATTCCGGATAGATTGTGTTCTTTATCACGACGCTGCCGGACGACAGGAGACGGTGGTATCGCGACGACCAGCCGTTGCCGTCAATGTCCATTACGTACTTGTACGCCCTGGCGCTCTCGGGAGGGATGTTGGCCTTGACAATGAGCTCCTTGGACATCTCGTCACAGGTGCCGTCCTTCTTGTCGCACTGGATGACGCGAGTGACTCCGGCGTCAAAGTAGTGCTCGTTCAGCTCGTTGCGGGCCCAGCGCTCCTGGTGCCACCCGTCTGCGCGCTTCACCCAGACCTTGGACTCGCCCTCCTTGTCGTTGGTGAAGATGTGGAAGCGCGTGCGGTGGGACAGCCGCCAGTCGTAACCCGGGCGGGACTTCATCGCCTGTGTGTAGGAATCTCCGGTAGTCGACCCGCGCCAGAACAGCTTCGAGATGGTCTTCTCCGACCAGATCGACGTGGCCTTTTTGGCGTCCGCGCTCGACGAGTTGTTGTACGCCTCCAAGGGGGTGACCAGGAACTCGTTGTTCTGCGACAGCTTGGACAGCTGGAACACTGGGCGCATCTTGCACGACCGGCGGCTCGGCCACGTGAACGCGCCGTGCAGCTTTGTGAGCTCCAGGTTCTGGCAGTAGCTCGTGCCGATTTGAGGGTCGTACACGAATTCGGAGCCTGTCGTCAGCTACATTCACGAGAGATGAGCTACTCACCGTCAGACTTCTCGGGCCACTGGCCCAGACGGGCAGGACTGGTCTCTGAGCACGACGCCATCATGCCGAGGCCATGGTCGCGGCCGTCCTCCAGGCGGGCCAACTCCTCCGAGGTCATGTAGACACCCCTCGCAGCGGCAGAGAGGGCCGCTGCACGCAGGTCGTCGTGGATCACAGTGTTGCCCATGTCGTGGTCGGACGCGTAGATCGTCACCTCCTTGTCGAGGTACTGCGCTATGGGCTCGAGCATGCCAAACATTTGCTGGGGACGCGCGAAGGGTGCGCGGTCGCCATCTGCGTGTGACGGGCCATTGGGGTTCAACGTGATCGAGCTGGGCGTTAGCTGGCTTGCTACCTTGTCGTTATCTCAACTCACTAAGAGTGGGGGAGTTTCTCGAGTTCCTTCCTGCGGACCTCAAAGTCGGCGTGCGAGATGCCGAGCCATGGCCCGATGTCGCGATCAATCTGGTCATACTGGGCACGGTCAGCACGGCGTGCCTCAACAATCTGAAACTCACGTCATCGACAATCTTGACGCCGTTACGCTTGCAGAATTCGAACCACTTGTCAAAGCCGCGAGGAGGCGCGCGCCCGTACCGCTTCTTGTACTCGATAACCGCGTGCTGCAGGGTCTTGGACTGCCTTATCTGTCAGCGGATACTTCATCGGGGGGGTGGGAGTCGCACCTCTTCAGCAGAGCGTCCCAACGCCGGCGCCCACGCTCCATCAGCTCCTCGATGGGATGCCTTTCCAGCGACGCGAGACCTTTAGTGCGAAGGATTCTGTGGACGCGATCCCAGCCGGTCATGACGCCGTTCTTGCCATAGTGGTATCCCTCAGCCATGGCGCGCTCGACCTCTGCGGTCCGCTCGGCGGTGTGGTCATGCCCTGGGATTTCCATTGGCTCGTTCGAACCAAAGACGCGTTGGTTGGTAGGGACTTGCTGGTTGAGCCCTCCAGAGACGGGCTTGGGCAGGGCCGGTCCAGCGTCTGCAAAGAACAGGAATAGACCTGCCGAGACGAGCAAGGTCGCGAGCAAAAGGGTTGCCCTAGTGACGCGGACGCGCGGCATGTTGCGCCGAGTTGGGTGCTGCGGATCGGGGAGATAGGGCGACCGTCCAACAGCGAGGGGTGACTTGCGACGACAGACACTGTAATGAGAAAGGAGACAACGACAATGAGGACAAGCGCGATGGCTGATTCCAAGATGTACGACTAGCGTGGTGGTACGCGGTGGGTAGTAAGTTGTAGATAGGCTGCAGTAGAGTAATATGGCTCTCTCGCGCTGACTTTGCTGTCCCTCCCCTTGCCCCGGGATCCCTGTAGACTTGTCGTCGGTGCCTAGTGGGCAGGTGCTATGTGCTTCGTGCTATGTGCTTGGGTAGTGCATAGGAGCGAGTTGGACGCGTCGATCCACCAGATAGGGGACGGACGGATACTAGAGACGGAGAGATCCAGGACACAAACCCCAGGACTGACATTCATCTACTCCTTCAACCCGGTAGTTTAGACTAGTTTGTGCTCTGCAAACGACGGCAAGGCAACATTAGCCAGGGTCTCAGTCGGTCGCAAAAGTGAGCACGTCGCAGAGTGAGCCCGGCGCAACCGAGGCAAAAGCGAGAACCCACCAGCAAGTGGGTAACGGCATCGCTAAGGGCTAGCTGAGGGGCATTAAATTGGCCGGCCACACTCAATTCAAAATAAGCAAAGCTCATACGTGAGGGAGAAGAGACAGGGGGGCATATCGTCCACAGCGAATGAAGCGCCGCCGCCGCCCCCGTCCACGAACTCACGCCCAGCCAGTCTCAAGCACACACCCGTATCTCTTGGATATACGCTATGCAGGCTAACGCCTTGTATTTGAACTGGGATTCCTGAAAACCGAAGATACCCAAGGAGACATGGCGCTTATTGTCCCGGCGGCAGCTTGGTCCGCCCCCCCGCCCCCAAAGGTAGCCATACCACTCTCTCGTAAGTCGGGCTACCCGTACATGCCTTGCAGTAAGTAAGTAGGCTTTACAGATTCCGCGCCCGTCCTCTGAGTATGCATTGGTACAATCCAAGTTAGTAGTGTATTGCATGTAATTGGGGGGTCAGCTGCTGGCTTGGAATGCGGCGCCGTGGTCGTTGTAGGAGGCTTCTGGACGGATTTGAATTGGACAGTGAACCGAACCGATCTGGACGTGTGATGGCGCGAGCTCCTCGATGTGCTTTTTCTTTTCTTCTGACCCCGCGGTGCTCTGTGAAGGAGGAGCATGTCCAGAACTCATATAGGATGCCTGATGCTAAAAGTATATATGCAGGCAGGGCTGGCAGTCTTGCAGCTCGCAGGCGATCAGATGAGGTGCCATCTTGGATGCGAGGAGCAATTCAGGCGCATCTGCCGTCACACAACCTTATCTTATTCACCTTTCGGGTGGTTGCACGTTTGCATCCGATTAACTTTTCGCTCTGCGCGCGCGATATGCGCAGCTAGCAGCTAGAGCAAAGCGGCACGCGGCACGGACAGGGGAGGTCCGCGGAGCGGGATGCGGGCTGGGAACAGGCTGTAAAATCCACTGGGCCTGACAGAGACATCTCTCCTCGACAGATCAGTATGCGGGCATTCAGTGTTTGAGGGCCTGCAAGGTGGCTTTGCGGTTCGTATACGCCTAAGCCTCCCCTGCCACTCCCTGCGAGAGAATGACCCTGCCCAGAGTGACCGCGAAACGTATCAAGAAGGGGCTGCAGCCAGCCGACATGCCGAACACGGAAACGCGACATCGAGTGAGGCGACAGACGACCCGCGCGAGTATGCGTATGTGCGTCCAAAACCCCAGGAATCTGAGTCGGCCGGTATGTATGCTTGTCTGCAGTGCATATTGTATGTGAGACTATACCGATATTGGATAGATCCAGGCTCTGGTTGGTGAGTCATGACCATGTCACTCTCAAACGATTCGTGACTTCCACCTGCCACTAGTCCGTTGTCTGCTGGTGATGTATGCAGATCGTGCCGACCTACGCGGGTGTGTTAATAGGACAAGTCGGGGCGCTTGCATGCGTCAACCATTGTTGAACACACTATCTCGCTACTCACGTATGCCCACTCGCCATTCATCAACGCATCGACGCTACATCTGAAGACACACGCCAGAACCAGCCAGCATGGTCGTCGGTCCGTCGCCGCGTCGCCTCTCTGCAAAGACACCCAAGCCCAAGCACAAGCCCAAGCCCAGAATGCCCAGCCAGCCGGCCCAGAGAAAGGATAAACAAAATGGAAATATATTACATAATACCCTCGTTCCGTGGCCGTCCATTGAGTTACCCCTGCTTGCAGGGACCCGTCACCCGTCACCATTGATGTCATCGCTCATAAATGCAACAACGTTCGACGACCGTCTAGGAGCTGGATATCGTTCAGAGCGACAACCGTCGGTTCCAGAGCGAGCAAGCAACCAGCCCGCCGTTTCCATCACCACCACCACCCGCCCACCCCGACGCATTCTATCTTGGGAAACCACTGCTGCTCCACTCTTGCTGTTGAGTTGCACTCCTCTTTTGCTGAGCACGGTAACGACGGAAGACTAGCAACATGAAGGACGAGCCAGAAGCAGAAGCCCACCACCACCACGGCAGGCATCACCACAATGGCCACCACCACCACCACCACTACCAGCAGAGCAAACTGGGCTTTGACGTCGTGTCGGATGGAAAACCATTATCCTTTGATACTGTTGATGCTGATCCGAACAAACCCTTTGTCTTTGCGACCTCGCTCGTGAACGTCGACACCATCCTCCCAGATCAGGTCAGCTCTGCCATCCCAGACACGGGCCTGAAGAGCCACCTGTCAGCCGCGGCTACCAACGACGTCAATGTCAACGTCCACACGTCTGGCAGCGGTGAAAAAGCCGTCTCCAATGGAGTTCCGCATCACACCCACGAAACAGACGCAGCACAGGAGTACTTCCAATTGTACCGGGAAGACAAGCAAAATGGCAACGTCCTGCAACCTGCGCCGTCGGCTGAACACCTCAAACGTGCTCACATCCATGAGTTCCCAGATGGACCACTCGGGGACGAACCCCCCGAGGCAGTGAACATGCAGGAAGGCGCGACGGGACAAGGGCCCGGACACCACGAGGGGAGGCTGAGCCCGTCTCTGGTGGAGGGGCAAGACGACAGCGACATCGACTCGGAATCACCTGAATTGACGTTTCCAAGCGGCGACTACATGTCCTTGACCCATGAACAGATCAAGAGACACACCAGAGACGAGCTCGGGCGTACGACTCTGCCATTACACGGCGTGAAGACGGAGGAGCCGCCCGGGCCCAGAAACGAGATAGTCCTGGATCCGCGCATCGTGCATCTCCAGGTAGGTGATGGCTTGTTTCCATGTGCTGACGACCAGTACCATGTAGACGAGGCTGACGACCTCGACCCGCACGGCGGCCTGGTAGTGACACCTACAGGCGAAGAGGAGATACCACCACTCTCACCGGAACGCGACTCGCATCTCCCACCCGGGCCGCGGATGCACCGCGCCAATGAAAAGGGCGAGCTGACCGCGGCCTTTGCACAGACCCCTTACGGTCGGCTCCCGCCTGGACATGGACATGAGACGCAGTGGGAGGACGCTGGACGCCATGACCACAGCCAGTGGCGTACGGCTCTGGGGTCAAAGGCGACACCGGGTGCCGCGCAAAAGGGCCACAAGCACCAGAAGCAGGGCACCGGGCCGCAGTACGACACGTCGACCTCGGCGGGCGAGGGATCGCGCAATGCCTCGGGAAAGGTCAAGGACCGCTTCGGGCGCCTGAACCTCAACGCGAGGAAGGCGAATCGCCAAGGACCGGCGACGACGGCTGTCTCTGCGCCTGCTATGACGAACGAGATGCTGGTCGGCACGTTACCTGTGATGATTCTCAAGACGTGGCTCGACCGCGACGAGGACGGACATCGCGCTGTCCCTGTTCTCCTCGGTAATCTGCGCTTCCGTATCGGCGACACTCTGCAGGTGCGCACTGGCAAGGCTGGAGGCATCAAGGAGCTGTTCAAGATCGAGTGCGACTATGGCGACGGTGCAATCAAGTGGATCGTCTATCACGAGCTGCGTGACTTTGTTTCGCTCCATTTGCACTATAAAAAAGCGAATCTGAACAATCGCTATGTGAGACTTGGCAGCCAAGGTCGCCGGGTCGTCATCCCCGAGTTCCCGCGTAATACGCTTCCAGGGTGGATGCGGAAAGACCTGGACGTTCTGGACGACATGCATCCCCATCACGTCCACACCGACCCGGGAAGGGCTCACCCGGAGGACGAGGCGCGAGCTCAAGCGCATGCAGAGGGGTCGCAGCAAGGTCCTGACCAAGCGCTCGCAACGACGGAGAAGCAACAGCAGGTCGGCAAGTCACCAGGCCGGGGTGGCCGCGACACCGACGCACACAGCCGTCGCGCTCTGCAGCAGTACCTCATAGACTTGATCCGTTCTGTCCTCTTCCGGCCCGAGTCCAACATCCTCTGCGTCTTCTTTGAGCTCTCGGCTCTGACCGTTGGGCTTGGCCCGCGCGGTGGGTTCCAAGGCAAGGCTGGGTTCCTGAGGATCCCAACAGCGCAAGTCAGTCGGAGGAGCAACCAGCCTGGTCTGCAGCCCAGCAAGTGGAAGCACCACCGCAAGCCGAAGTGGTTCATCGTGCGCGAGTCGTACTTTGTCGCTGTGAATGGCCCGGCCGATACGGAGATCTACGACGTGTTCCTCATCGACACGGACTTTACCATCGAGCGGCCGAAGCGCGCGTACCGCAAGGGTCTGAAGCTGCTCAAGCTTTCGTAAGTCGGCGGAGGAGTCACAGTACTGACGTTGTAGTGGTAGCCGCAGGAAGAAGGAGATAGAAGCGTTGGAAGAGGAGGGAGGCGGCGATGCCTCGCAGCACACTTTCTACATCTCCAATGCCCAGCGCCGGATCAAGCTCCAGGCCAAGACTGCTGTAAGTTCTACCTCGTTGGCGCGACTAACCCGCAGCGCCAGATGCACCAGTTCATCGTGTCGATGGAGCGCGTGGCCATGCAGTGCATTTGGGCCGGGCGGAACCGCTTCGACTCGTTCGCGCCCATCCGCGTCAACGTCGCTGCTCAGTGGCTCGTCGACGGCCGCGACTATTTCTGGAACCTGAGCCGTGCCATCAACATGGCCAAATCGCGTATATACATCCACGACTGGTGGATCTCGCCCGAGCTGTATCTCCGCCGCCCAGGGGACGAGCGGTATCGCCTGGACAACCTGCTCAAGCGCAAGGCAGAGGAGGGCGTGCGCATCTTCATTATAATCTACAACGAGGTGCTTGCCAAGGCTACGCCCGTTGCGAGCCAGTACGTCAAGAGCAAGCTGACTGGCTTGCACCCGAACATTATGATGCAGCGGTCTCCATCGCATCTGCCCAACGGCACGTTCTACTGGTCTCACGTGAGTTCGTGTCCATAATCGCCACTGACATCAGCACGAGAAGATGTGTGTCATTGACGAGACTATCGCCTTTATGGGCGGCCTGGATCTCTGCTTTGGTCGCTGGGACACGTCTCAGCACGTCCTAACCGACGAGGACTTTACCGCCCCCGACGGGCCGAACGGACCAGTCTGGCGCGGAAAGGACTACGCGAACGAGCGCCTCGCCGAGTTTGGCGACCTGGAGAACCCGTTCGTCGAGTCCATCGACCGCAACAAGGCCCCGCGTATGCCGTGGCACGACGTTGGCTTGCAGCTCATCGGCCAGCCTGCGCGTGATCTCTGCCGCCACTTTATCCAGCGGTGGAACTACCTCCTCCGGATTAAGAACCACTCGCGCAAGATGCCGTTCCTCCTCCCGCCTGCTGACTTTACTGAGCGCGAGCTTATAGACCTGGGGCTGCAGGGCACGTGCGAGGTGCAGATCTGCCGCTCGGTCGGCCCGTGGTCGATGGGCACGATGTCCAAGATCGAGCACTCGATCCAGAATGCGTACTGCAAATGTAAGTGGAGGTTGTTTGCTTAGAGCTGACAAGTAGCGATCCAGCTGTCCGAGCACTTTGTCTACATTGAGAACCAGTTCTTCATCACCTCGACTGTGGTGGACACGACGCCTATCGAGAACCGCATCGGCGACGCGCTCGTGTCGCGCATCATCCGCGCCCACAAGAACAAGGAGAAGTGGCGCGCGTGCGTTGTCATACCCCTCCTCCCCGGTTACACCTACCGCGTGGACCAGAGCGAGGCGAGTTCCGTCCGCCTCATTCTCGAGTGCCAGAACCGCACAATCTGCCGCGGGACAAACTCGATCTTCTCCCGCCTCCGGAAGGAGGGCATCAACCCCGACGACTATATCACCTTCTTCTCCCTCCGCGGCTGGGCCAAGTTCAACTCTGGCGCCCTGACGACGGAGCAGGTGTACATCCACGGGAAGACCATGATCGTCGACGACAGGCTCGTGCTCTGCGGGTCTGCGAACATCAACGAGCGCTCGCAGCGGGGTGATCGTGACTCTGAGCTGCTGGCCGTCGTGCGCGACACGGACATGATTGACGGAACCATGGCCGGCAAGCCGTTCAAGGTCGGGCGGTATGCGCATACGCTGCGTATCCGGCTTATGCGCGAGCACATGGGCGTGGACGTGGACGCGATCGAGGAGGACGAGCTCATGCTCCGCAAGCCGGTCGCTGATGCCGACGACATTGCCCTCTGGGACCCGGACAACGAGCAGCAGAACGACCCGACGCGCAAGAACAAGGGCCGGGGCGTGACGCGGATAAAGAAGAGCACGGCTGCCGCGCGTATGCGGAGCACGGTGTCGTCTGCAATGTCGAGCATCGCCCGCGGCGTGGGGGAGAATGTCGTGTCTGATGTGCACAAGCTTGGGCACAAGATTGCGCACCCTCGCGAGGCGCTGGACGGCCATCTCCCGGCTGTGGCGCTTGGCCCCGGGTCCGGGCCGGATGCGGATGCGTCCGAGCGGCTTGATATCAACCCCTCTGGCGAGGTGCATACTGGCTTTGCGTCGTCTGTCGTGCCGACACTGGAAGAGCGGACGCTGTACGAGCGTCGGCCGCATGCGGCGCACTCGAACGGCCAGCCGCTGTTCGGGATGGAGGACACGATCCCCGAAGATGCGGAGAGCACCGACCCGCAGCAGAATGCGGTCGGCGGCGCATCGACGATCAAGGAGGCCAGAGTACCCCGGAGGGACGAGGAGGCAGTCCACGGCAAGCCGGATGAGAAGGACCACCCCAACGGCAAGCCTGAGCGGGAGAAGTTTGGCGTCCCGGCCGGGGGGGATGCTGCTGATTCTGAGGTGCCGAGGGATGACGAGGACCACTTTCCCGAGGAGGGCGAGGCCGTCAAGGCGCGCAGGCTGCTGCGCAAGCACCTGTCTGCCAAAGTATCTGCCAACCCGTGGAACATGCCCACGCCTACGCCGATCATCGACCCGAACCGCTTCCACGACCCGCTGGACGAGCACTTCTGGAACGACATGTGGGTCGCTGTTGCGGTGCACAACACGCAGATCTTCCGCAAGGTGTTCAGGTGTGTGCCTGATGACCTGGTGACTACCTGGGCGCAGTACAAGGCGTTCTCGAACCACGCGGACAAGTTTGGCAAGACGGAGGAGAAGGGGCCGTACGACTCGAGCAAGCCGACCCACGATGCGGGCGGGACGGGTGGTGGTCATGTCGGCCCGGCTGGGCAGGGCAAGCAGCACCCTGGCACTGAGGAGTCAGTCAAGCACGGCGTGCATGGTGTTACTGGGCCGCCGTCGAATCTCAAGAATGCGACCGGGTTCGTGACTGGTGCGGCGGGGCATGCTGCCCATGTGGTCACGGACGGGCTGGGGCACCTCCCCCTCCCGCACTTGAAGACTGGGGGTCAGTACCCTCCCAATGGAGCGGGCGGGGGCGGCGGGGACGGGCAGCGCAAGCCCTCGGGCGAGGAGGAGGCGTGGCAGTCGTGGGAGCTGGAGGAGATGGAGGAGCTGCTGCAGGAGGTGAGGGGGCATCTTGTTGTGTATCCCACGCGATTCCTCGAGGCCGAGGACTTGGCCAACAACTTTTTGTTCAACGTGAGTGGGGTTGCGAGGTGCGCGCTGACGGACAGCAAGAGCGGATTCTGCCTCTGCTCATTTACGATTAGGTGTGAGACTAGATGTGGGATTGTGTGTGTGAGTGAGGGTGACTTTGCATTGAGTGTAAATGTAGTGAGTAGGTTGTGCATGAGGATTGGACATTGGATGCAGGGGTTGTTGTTGTCGATGCGCTGTGCCCCTCAGTTTGAAACGAGTTCTGCAGCGGCTATCACCTGTCTGGAATGAATGTTGTCTGTAGTATCCGGATGGCGTGTAGTATCGCAAGATGATCATACCCTCGGGCCATTTTCGGGCGATTGTTGTGTGTGGTCAGATGTGTGTATGCCGCATAGAACCTGACGAACTGACTGTTCCTATACAGGGCAAGTGACGTGAGGCGCTCTACCCCCCGCTGAACGCGACATCGACTCTGCTTGTCATGAAATCAGCCTGCTGTGTCATGCATAATCATGCCGCGCGCATATGACTTCATCCTCGGGACGGACGGGCGGACCGAGCCTGGCCCTTTTGGTGTAAACAATCAGGCTGGTACCAGTAGCAGCAAGTCAGACGCGGCTGACATTAGTAGGATGTGAGAAGTGCTTCGTAATGCAATCTCGGCGTTCCGTTTGAAAGAGAGCCTGAGCCTGAGCCTGAGGCCTGACGGAGGCTTGGGGCCTGGTCGCGTAAGAAAAGTAGGAATAAGGCGGCTCGTCATGGTCCGCCTGTGATGGTGATGATGATGAGCAAGCGGACCCACGGTGACCGGCGCGGGGGAAGGGCAGGCCGGACAGGGAGGGCCATTGAAAAAGGGAACAAGTTGGAATCTCTCAATCCCCCCCAGCCCAGCCCTTCAGCCGCACTTATCCCATCCCCCCACATAAACTCACCCACAGCCGGCGGTCCACGACGGCATCGGTCCCCCGCCAGTCTCACTCATCCCCAGTTTATCTCTCAGCCCTCAGTCCCCCCGGCACCACCCACGCCGACAGCCCCGACACCGATCTCATCCTCACATCCGTCGTCACCACTACTACTACTACTACTACTTCATCGTCGCAACTCTTTCTTGCGTTCTCATCCTTTCTCACTTTCCCATCAAAACATCCCCCAGCAACCAGCTGTTAATCACACATAGCCAAAATGTCCACCTCTCTTGACGCTCTCAAGGCGTGAGTACCCCCCCGGCATGGCCGCCTCAATTCACGTCATCGCTGACACGTTCCGCTTGCTCCCCATCACCGCTCGCACACATTCCATCGTCTACTGCTCGCTCGGACGCACGTTGCCACTGCCCTCCTGCCCCCCCATACTCATCCCAAACCCCACCCTCGCTGCTAATATGTTTTCCACTACAGCACCGGCACCGTTGTTGTCTCCGACTCTGGTGACTTCGAGACCATCGCCGCCTACAAGCCCCAGGACGCGACCACCAACCCCTCGCTCATGTAAGCGAAAAGTACACTCACTTTTGCTGACATTTCCCAGCCTCGCCGCTGCCAAGCTCCCCCAGTACGCCAAGCTCATCGACGTCGCTGTCGAGTACGGCAAGAAGCAGGGCGGGTGAGTCATTCCCGGACCGCGGGCCGAGCCTCCGGCCCAGCCCAGGTCGAAAAAAAGCACCGAGCTGACTCCCAGTGACGTCGAGGCCCAGGCGGACGCTGCGCTTGACCGCCTCCTCGTCGAGTTCGGCAAGGAGATCCTCCAGATCGTCCCCGGCCGTGTCTCGACCGAGGTCGACGCCAAGTACTCGTTCGACAAGGAGGGCACCCTCGCCAAGGCCCGCCACCTGATCAAGCTGTACAAGGACCTCGGCATCGACAAGGACCGTGTCCTCATCAAGATCGCCTCCACCTGGGAGGGTATCCAGGCCGCCAAGGTCCTCGAGGAGGAGGGCATCCACTGCAACCTCACCCTCCTCTTCGGCTTTGCCCAGGCCGTCGCCGCCGCCGAGGCCAAGGTCACCCTCATCTCGCCCTTCGTCGGCCGTATCCTCGACTGGTACAAGAAGGCCACCGGTGAGGAGTACACCGCCGAGACCGACCCGGGAGTCCAGTCCGTCCGCCGCATCTACACCTACTACAAGCAGAACGGCTACAAGACCATCGTCATGGGTGCCTCGTTCCGCAACGTCGGCGAGATCAAGGCCCTTGCCGGCTGCGACTTCCTCACCATTGCGCCCAAGCTCCTCGAGGAGCTCCGCAACTCCAAGGACGAGGTCAAGCAGGTCCTCTCCATCAACAACGCCCAGGCCGCCGAGAAGATCCCCAAGGTCTCGTTCCTCAACGACGAGGAGAAGTTCCGCTGGGAGCTCTTCGCCGACCAGATGGCGTTCGAGAAGCTCCACGACGGTATCCGTGGCTTCGCCAAGGACGGCGCCACCCTCCGCGAGCTCATCGCGTCCAAGGTCAAGGCTTAATTCCCTCGTATGTAGTAGCAGCATGCAGTAGTTAGAAGTTGCAGGCGCACTTACGAAGCTGCATCTCCGGGAGGACTGGCAACTTACTTATTTGACAGCGAAACTGATGTGAGGCGCAGGCTCACTATCAGCGGATTCAAGTGTTGGCCAAGCTAATGGATTACGGCCTGCACCAGAAGACGGACTACAGCAGATTGCATTGTCGCCGGATTCTGGGGCTTGCGTGTGCTCAACACCAGCTAGCGCAGAGTCGTTCGTCTGGAATGCTCAGCCCCTGCCGCTAGACGAACTAACTGAAGGAAGTTGCACTCTTGACTCTTGACAGACAGCTCGAGGCTTGCGCAAACTCGTGCTCTGGACTGCCTCCACTACCGCAACGATACCCCTTCATAGCGGGTCCCTCTCCACTGGCCACAGGCAGGTGATGTCAGTGGCAGACGTCAGCGACGCGGCGATGGACGAGTCGCAACCCGCAATGCCTGTCGGTTACACTGGCGACAATCAGGCAACGCGAACGAACCAATGCAATGCACTACAACCTACACCCCCTCCACCACCCTGATATTCACCAAACTATGCTCCCCAACAATCATATGCCCCTCCCTCCTCTCCTTCCCTCCCCCCCTCGACCTCGGCGCCTCATGCAATGACGACACCTCCAACACCCCCTTCACCGCACCCAGGGCCGCCGTCGTCCTCTCCACCATAGCGACAGCGATTCCCTTCACCTCCTCATCGTACGGCGTGGGTTCATCCCACCCTCCCGGGCGGATCAGCCCCGCCTCATTGTTGATAATGAGCAGGAGCCGCGCCCCCGCCCGGGCGGCGTGTACCGCCTTCTCAGCGAAGGTGCAGTTCCCCCTCTGGGCTACGAGGGCGAACCCCCTCCCGCTGTCGACCTCGACCTCTGGCTCGAGGTCTGCAACCACAACAGGCCGGCACGCCTCGCTGTTCCCCATCTCTGAGACGAGGAGGAGGCGGTCGAGCCTTGCCTCGGCGAAGGACGCGCCAAACGACGCAGTAGCAGCTGGGAGGTCGAGGAGCCGCTCGTGCCCTGCTTGTCTCGATACCGCAAACGAGACCGCCTCGGGACGGTCCCCGCCCTCTTGGGGGAGGTAGCCGTCCATCTTCGGGTCGGTGATAACCACGCTCTGGCCCGGGCGGACGCGGTGCGGGCCAATGCTGGTGACGTCGTACCCCCGCCCATCTAGGCGCCACCTGCATCCGAGGTGGAGCCCGTCGATGGAGGTGATGACCCAGTCGCCTTGGGGCAGTTGGTGGACTTTGGCGGAGGACGGGGCGGGATCGTGCGGAGGGAGGGGGTCGGTCTCGGACATGCCTACGGGGGTGAGCACCATTTCGAAGGCGTACCGCGGCACGGAGGGGACGCGGCATGTGCCGTAGCTCCAAGGGTGGTCCTCGACTGCGATGGTGTCCTCGCTGCGGCCGAAGACGAGTGCGCGGGCATAGTCGTAGTCGTCGCGGCCTTCTATGCCTACTGGGATGCCGTTGATCGTGGGCGGGCGGTAGACAGGGCAGGAGAGGTTCTCTCCGCGGTGGTTGTGTCGCCAGATTGGGGACGATGGGCCATGCAGCGCGTATGGCATGTGTAGGGGGTGGCCCTCGGTCGAGAAGACCGTATTGGAGATGGGTGGAGGTGGGGATGGGTCGAAGAGGAGGTAGAGATACTTCAGCGTTTCGGAAAGGAGGAAGCTCTCCATCCGGTCCTGGAGGGCGCCGGTGTTGACATCTGAAATGGCGGCAAAGCCACAGGTTGTTATTGTGCGGAGAATGTCACGGAGTACTCTCTCCCCAACGCGGAGGTAGAAGTCGTCTCCAGTAGCACGGTGGAGGTAGTACGTCGACTCGATGAACTCTGGTCGTCCCGGCCAGCCAGACCACACGACCTCACGTGTGTTGTGGTCCCACGACTCGGGGATGGCGTTATGCTTCTGCCACAGGTTCCAGTAGACCAGGTGGCCACGGATTGCGCTCTCCAGGTCGCCATTGAGAACCTGTACGCCTGGGAAGAAGGACGAGAGCGAGTCAATCATGCTCTGCTGAGCTGGGAGGAGGTTGCGCATCGCCACGGGGCGGTACTGCTGTCAGCCGGGGTGTGCGGGGAAACTCACGATGAACCCGTCTGTAGTGCGGACATGGCTTTGGATCGCGGCGTACGCGTCTTGGAAGATGTCCATGTATTCCGAGTCGTCTGGAGTTAGCTCTTGCTCTGGGCGATCTCTCACCTAGCATGATCGCCGCCTTGAGAGCGTACTCGAAGAAACTGTCGATTCCGGCATTGACGCCCGAGAAGCCCATCCCGATCCACTGCCCTGTGGCCACGCCGATCGTGTTTCCAACAAGGTCATCCTTTGACCGGCGGTTCCACAGCGCCATGAAGGCCTTGCGAGCCAGGTCCTGTCGTCAGTATTCATCTTGCATTCGACCCACCTCAAACCGCCCGTCCCCAGTCAAGCGGGACAATAGAGTGAACTCGAGCACGAGGCTTCCTGCTCCCGCTGTGCATGTCTCAATGCTCTCCCGCGCTTCCAGCCCGTAGCGGAGGTTGACACGCGCATACGGCAGCCCCGTGGGCGTATTGAATGCCGGTAACAGTCGCTCGCCGAGATCCAGCGCAAGCTCGAGCATTCTCGGAGCGTACTTCTTCACGTCCACCTTCCCTCGGAGGCCCAGCGCTGCCGCCTGCTGCTTCTTGTCATCTGGCATCTCACTCAGCCGCTGGTACGTGGACAACAACGCCCCCAGTGCGCGAATAGTCAACTCGAACACCTAGAGGGGTCAGTGCACGCCGCCGCCACACCCACCTGCACCTTGACGTCCTGGTCGAAGGAGATGCGCGAGACGCGCTCCAGCGCGTCGGGGTATGCGCTCGGCAGAATCAGCGGCAGGGCACTGAGACTGTCCACGAGGGTCATGCTGATGTTGGCGTGGACGTCGTTGATCCCGACGTTGGAGGGGTCGGGGTCGCGCTCCTGCGGCGTGCAGGAGATGGGGCGCAGCCCGTCAGCGGGGTACGCGTAGCGGAGGTAGCCTTCGTATCCGTGCTGGAACATCTGCAGTCAGCGGTCTGGGGGACATAGCACCGCAGGAGGGTTAGGAAGGGGTGAGGTCGCCAGGTGAGGGGGTCAGACGAGATGAGAGGTGTGGAATGTAATTGGTAATCGACCGCTCGCTGCGCGCTGCGACTCACATCTCGAACCTCGTCGCGCAGGGCTGCGCGCCTCTCTGTCCCCATCGCGGTCGCGAGCGGCGCTATGGGCGCGAGTGCCGCCCATAGCAGGAGACATGCGCGCATGGAAACTGTGTGTTGACAACAATCGAGAGCTGAACATGAGATTGTAGACGTGGTGGCCCAGGCACGGATGGGGCTCCTGTGGCTCGTGGCTCAGGCGGGCGACGCGTGGCGCCACGCGCGATGGACGTCATTATGGTCAATATGGTGATTTTCGTGATATTTGTCACCACATTACTGGTCTTGAAACGGTGCAGAGCTGGGAGGCTTGTCACGAAACTCACGAAACGCATGCGAAGGTGGCAGCTACAGTATGCTTGCTCCCGGAGCAGAGCGTGTGGCTTAGCTGTCTGAACTTCCAGTGTAGGTCAATCTCACTCAACACGTCCCAGTCATAAGTGGATCACTACTGCGTTTTCATATCTAACACGATCTCATTTCATCTCTCTGAGATCACGGAATCTCAACATCAAGAAGGGGAGCATGCTGTCTGCAAAGTCAGTCAAGAACAAGCATCGAAACGTACGCAGTACCGAAGGTATCTGTCTCCCCGACGGACCCCTGCTCCATCGGCCGAACGATCGTCATCTTCCAAGCCAGAGCGGGGCGGAACTGGTCGTTAGCAATGCTACCATGACATCAAAATCACTCACAAACATGCAAGTCAGGATCTTGTCATCTGCGACGCTGTAAAGCTTCGAGATGAGCTCCCGAGTCAAAACTCCTGATGCCTTCGCACGTTCGAAGGTCTCCTCTGAGTCGAACATAACCTTTCTGTTAGCCGACCTCGCAGTAGAGGGATTACCCACATCACATGTAATCTCATAAGGACCGGAGTTCTTGGAACGCACAACCTTTGCAAGACTGCGAAGGGAGTTGGGATCTTCGGCGTTAGCTATGTCTCCAGCGCGCAGAACGACTCACTAGCAGGGACACGCTTCGTGACGCCGTTGGCACCGTTGGCCCCTTTTGCGGGTGCTGGAGCAATCTCCGGCAGAACTGGAAGGTAGTTGGGAACAACCGGGATAGCGGCATCTGCTCCAACTCCAACGTCAAACACCTCAGTTGGCCAGTCTGCTGGGTCTGGGCATGGGATGAGGTGATACACACTGAACCGGAAGACTGGTCCGGCAGGTTGCTCATGAGGACTGAGCGGGATGGCGAAGTTACCTGCTGTCGCCAGCTGTCCTGGGTCTACCATGTCAGCATCGTTTGTTCGGCGCCACCTACAAGAGTTGTGGAGACAGCCAACTCGGACGTTGTTAGCGATAGCGTTTGCGAGTTGCTGGGTAGGAGCGACTACCTCGCCCATGATGCCCAGCTCGTGCGGCTTACAGTCATGGAGGCGCGGTTCAAGAGCACCCATGACTGCATTGCGGCCATATACGTGCCAGATGATACGTGCATCTCCAGACTGAAGAGCTGGGAAGAGGGATTCTGCTGTTAGCGATATGCAGGATGCTCACGACCCACTAGTGTATTCGGCAGTGTTGTGCAGGAAGTCGTCGATACCTTCGATAAGGATGGGATCACGAATGCCACCGATGAAGATAGTCCGGAATCCCAGTTGCTCTGCGCCCTCTAGTTTGACCATGTATTGTGGAGAGGGCTTGAAAACAGCACTTGTGCAGCGGACACTGCGGCCATCCTGAAGCTGCTCATAAGTCGCGTCGCCGAGATAGAGGCATCCGCCTGGACCTTCCAGAATGTCTGGACGAGTCTTCTCGTACAGAGTATGCGCTGCTGCTGTGACTGGCGTGACCCGTTCAGCTTCATTGATGGGGACCAAATCAAAGTGATCGTGCCGGAGTACAGCGAGGATTGAGCGAGCTTTTGGCAGAGCACAGATGCCACCGCACTCCTACATCGTTAAATTGGCCTGTCTGATACTCACGAGAATCTTGCCCATGTGCCTTGCAGGCCCATAGTTGTCCTTGGAACCCATGCCATAGAACATAGCCAGTGCAGTGAACGGGGCTGGGTCGTAACTCCTTCCGCCGATGATGATATCCACGTCCGGGTGTTCTTGAAGAACTTTGAGGTAGGGCTCTGGCCCCATCTGAGCGACGATCTTAACTGTAGCGTCCAAGTCACGCTGGGTGAGCTCTGGTACAGGTCCACATGGTTCCACCTCGCCTGAGGAGAGGTACTTTTGCACTGTGGACTTGGAAACCTCGGCCTTGATGGTAGCGACCTTGAAATTGTACTTCTTGCGCTTGGCGAGATCTTTGATGACAGTGATAAAGTGGTCAACTGATCCGTTGTCACTGTTCTGTCAGCTTGGGGGGAGCGCGATTCCCACTCACCCACAGCCACCTGCAGACGAGATGAGAATCTTGATTCCCCGATGGTGGCACGCTTCCAGCATGGGTCCAAAGTCGCGCTCGTAGCTCTCCCGAGCACAGATGTACTCGTCATCTAGCCCGATGGCGCTGGGTCCACCATCTGTCGAGCCTGCATCAACTACTACCGCGTGTGCGCGGAGGTCGTTGATCGCGTGCCAGAAGTCGGAGAGGCGGTATCCATATCTGCCGTCAGCTTTGGATTGCCACTGTTCTCAGACTGAAAGACCCACCCATGGATTGGAGAAGTGGTGAGGACCCGCAACTCGTCGGTAACGGGGTTGGAGGTCGTAAGATCTGTAACCATGGCTGACGGGAGTAGAGAGACGTATTGCGATCTCGCATTTTGCCGATACCGATGATACTCTTATGGATCGACGAACAGGCATTGAGTCTAGAGACCGGGGTCGGGAGTCGTGCAGTTGCTTACTGGAAAGCGGAATTGGACTCCGGAATCTGGGGATCTGATGGACGATAACAATCGGGAGGAATGTGAGTAAGGTCAGCCGTGCGACGTCCTTCGTCGGTGCCGATTCCGCATTCCGGTCGCCCGAGATAGCTGAGACACTGTCGTGTGACTACCTGCGTTGCTTGGATTGCTTGGAATGGACGCATAGCGGCACGCAAGGCGACAGCAAAGTGATGATTGCTCGCGCCATCCCCAAGTTCTAAGCCTCAAGCCGAGACGTGATACTGCGAAGTGGGGTTGAGTTAAGCAGTTAGTCATGCATCTCGAGACAGTGGAGATGACAGCTCTGCATATCACAAACTACATGGATGTCACTATTCAGGAACCACAAACACGGTCTTGGCCACCTTGTTCTGTTCGAACAGACGATAGAACTGCAGATTTAGCTTGCAATCTCGCCTGCCACTCACCTCCTCAGCCTGGTCGAAGCTAATGGAGTGCTCCACGAAGGACTTGAACAGCTCGACATTGTCGCGGAGAACCTCAATAGCCGCAGGAACGAATGTCGCGACCGAACAACGTCCAAACTGCAACCGGAGACTACGATCAGCCAGGCTCGCTGAGGCACTCACTTCTTTCCGTAAAGCATAGCTCCAGGAAGCTTCACGTCATGCGTGTGAACACCGCAACTGCTGACAACGCCATAGAACCGAGCAAGCTTCATCGCGCTTACAAGAGCACTCTCGTGGCCGACCACTTCAAGGACCGCGTCTGCGCCACGTCCCTCCGTAGCTTCAAGTACAGCATCGTGCAGCTCGGCCTCTGGGAGGGCAATCGCACCGTGTCGCTTGGCTGCCTCGCGCCTGTGAGGTGTGAGATCAGTGGCAAACACTGTTTCGAAGAGTGTCGTCGCGGCTGTGATCGCGCATAGGCCGACCTGGTAGTCAGCACTATTAACGGTGACGGAACTTACAGGCCCACACCCGATAACGACGCAAACGCCCTTCTTGGGCATTGGAGGCAGCTCGCCCTTGATGGGCGAGGGAATGGCTCGATCTTCATCCAGCAACCTGCGAGCATTGTACGCAGTTGAGTATCCAGTAGGTAGGATGTCGGTCAGGAGAATGGACAGCTCAGGAGGGATATCACTGGGCACGGCGAATAGCGATGTATCGGCCAATGGCATACGGAAGTACTCCGCTTGTCCACCTGGGACGATCGGGTTTCCAAAGTTTTGAACTTGAGTGCACCGGGCCGTGTATGCCTTCTTGCAGAAGTAGCATTGGCCTGGGATGTCAGTGCCATCACGGTTACATCTTACCGCATGAGGTGGAGAAAGGAGCTACGACCAAGTCCCCGACTTTCCAACGCGTCACGCCTGAGCCGACTTGGACAATACGGCCGACTGTCTCGTGTCCTACAATAAAGTTGTATGGCTCGGGTTGATGACCGCGGTACCAATGAAGATCAGATCCTACTATCAGCTCACGTTCCAATGTCGTACCCACCACACAGTCCTGCCATGGTGACTTTCATGATCACATCGCCGTCCTCCTGCAGTTGAGGAGTCGGCAGGTCCTCCACCTTGATGTCAAAAGGAGCTTTGAGGACAACTGCCTTCATTGTGGGTGGGAGTGTGCTTGCCGTCATTGAGGAATAGTGGTTGATTGTGATGCAAGGGTGGGCGATGCGGAAAGCAGCGGAGCATGTATACGTTTTGAGGTCTGCCGGAGTCTCGGAATCTGGAATTCTGGGTTATCTAATCTCGGCCGTTTATTTTACCCGCGTCATCCGAGCTGAACAGGAGTTCGTTCACCTTAGTGGTGCAACCGTGGCCTTGCTGCAATGCGGACTTTCGCAAAGTGTGCATGCTTCCTACCAACATACTACACTGTCTACTATAATCTTACATAGGATGCAGCTCAGAAAATGCATCCCTGAAGCTGACTGCTTGGTCCCCGAACGCAAAAGGGTCCTCGGTGCTCAGAGGCGCAGCACTGAGGAAATCAAGCAGCGTCTGATGGTCCCAGATCTCTCCACCCGGCCACTCCAACTCTGTCGCAGGCGGCATGGGTGGCATAAGAAGAGGGTCCAAAACATCGCCTACTCCAGGGTCCATGTCGTCGGCAGAACTGAACGAGTGGAGGTGGGCGACATCGCCTTGATACGGTTGTTCCCTCGTTGGCAGGGCGCCTTGAGTGGCCTTTTCAAATTGCGATCGAATGCTAGCTATTCCTCGTTGGGTTCCTCGGGCCTGTGATGAGGCTCTCTCAAGAAGGTCGAGTGAGAAGATCACGCGCTGGGATGACTCCTCTCGCATCGGTATGTTTCCGGATCGGATGAGAAGAATGTCCACGCCACTATTGTCAGGTCAACCTGGTTTTAAGACTTACGCTGACACGAAGCAGCAGTATAAGAACAAGTAATGATGACATAAATGCCCAAATGTATCTCCCCATAGTGAGAGTATCTCGTGTGTTGAAGCTGCGGCATTGCGGCAGTGGTGGAGGGCAGAGGAGACCAGGTCTGGTCGTTTGTTAGCCGTGATAAGAGGTCGAAAAATGAGGATGCGGATTGTATGGTACAGTAGACTAGGAGTCAGCACAGTCGTGCCTCTGGCAAATGTCGACCTACTTTAGAATCACAATGTTGGCAGGAGGACTACAAGCTGGCAGAGTCGGTCCCTCGATAACGAGCTCAGGAGGCAGGTCACGACGCCAAGTATCCAGGCGGTCGACGGCCGACCGGATGAAGGCAAGGGATCGTGCATTTGGACTTCCAGGTGAGTAAAGATTGGTCAGAATGGATTCGAGCTGAATATTGAGATGCGATGAGTGTCGCAACACGATAGTCTTGCGCAGCTTCGTTGGCGGATATGGTCTGTTGTTAGTTTGCATAGGCTGAGAACGTACCTTCCCAGTGGTAGCACATTCCCGAGAGGAAGATGCGGCTGCCAATCGACAAGATCATCTGCATCCTGTGGTAGATAGTCGGGATTCAATCCTGGTCGGCAAAGCAGTCGGGGCTCCCGTCCTAGAGTGAGAGACATCGTCTTGTCCCAACAGTATGCTGAAGCGTCAGCGCTCTCATGCGACATACTCACCACTCCAAAATAACCGATTGCGCATGTCTCTGTCATCGGCTGTAAATCGCGATGCGGCTGCGTCCTCTGCAACTGGAAGATGAAGACCCATCTAGTGTCAGCGTCGGGCAAGGCCGCACCTACATCCTGCATCATGCTGATGGCCATGCCTGTCAACATCCATGCTTGGTTCGCTTTACCGACAGCGCTCTGTCGACCGCTGAGTCCGATCAGAGCCTCTAGATATCAGTCGGATGTCACATTTTCAACATACGGATTGTTGTCAATCTCGCAGGTCCCATGGTCTCCTCGGCAAGCATACCCAATGCCATGCTGACGAACTGCTCTCCCTTTGCCTCTCGTTCCCGCTCGTCCATACCGTATGTGAGTCGAATGCCGGTGATGTAAATAATGAGCAGGAGAAACTCGGAGAAGTAAGGACCACCAAGTGCCATATCACCTTTGCGTCAGTTATTCTGCAACAGTTCCCACCTACGAATGAAAAGACGCTCATTGACCACAGCGTACACAGGACTTGCCCACGAGAAGTACGCGTTCATCCAAGCCTCGCCCTCAGACGCAGTGGTGTATCGATGTCTTAGCCTTGCTGCAGCTCGCAATTGCTCCTCGGTCCAAGAGTTGGGACTGGTCCCTTCTAACAACGGTGAGGGAAGTCGAGACTGCCTCTGCCCGGAGTCATCAAACATGCTCAGCTCGCCATGGTACTCCGGCCGGGACGCTGATCCAAGATTGTAACCGGGTCTTCCCAGTTCTCCGTCTTGCGTTTCAGTGCGCAGATCAGACCCTGTGACGCTGGCTCCGGCTGATGTTGAGGCATATCCTCTGTCATCGGCATCTACGTTGGGAGAAGAGCGGACTCGCTTGTCCTCCTCCAATCGACGCACGCGCTCCAACAACTCGGCGACGACCTTTGAGATATCCTTGTCTGTCATAGCTACTTCAGTCGGACGGTGATTATCGCTGGCTTTCGGCTGTGCGTGGTACGGCTTCAGTCGCTTGGTCGGCTTGTTCCGCTCTACCAGCTCGCATAACGTGTTGGTTTGACGGCATGACCGACATGGAGGTGGCTGTACATCTTCGCACTTGATTTTTCTCTCTCGACAAGCCTGCACAGATACAAGTCAGCATCTGCTCAGTGGAGACTAAATGGACCCACATAACAGGCATGTCCATATGCGCGTTTGGTGTACTTTTTCGGACCGGAGCGAGACGGTGATGACTCCGAGTACGATAGTCCAGGTGCCCCGCTTGCTTTCCTGCCATTCTGGGTCATACTTCTGATTCAGACACCAAGGGGAGAGACATGAGATATGGAGTTCGGTTGACGGAAAGATATGGCAGTCGATGTCCGATATCAGTGGTCGCCGCTGCCACTCTGCTCAGATCACGATTCCGAGATCCCGGATTCCGGAGGCGGAAACTTCTCCCTGTGGTCGCACGGCCCTCGAATCACCTTCACGATACCTTACCTGTCATTGCCCGCTACTCCCTGTCGACCCTGCATGGCAGAGCCCCACCGATCCTGTAGGCACACCTGCAGGAGTACGGGATGCGGTATCTCCACTCTCTTGCCCCCCGCGGGGCACCTTGAAGGCGGCGCTTCTAGGCAGCGCCATGGCAGGTCGATGAAAACAATATAACTTTGGAGAGATCTCTTCTCGATGTTCATACAGAGTAGCAACACTCACAGCGATTCTGATCATGCTTGACAAGGACACGACCATGCTTGACAAGGACACTGAACTAGGGGTCACGGTCGACGAGAAGGAGAAGGTCGAGGAGCTGGAACGGGTTCCCTCATCATTGTCTGTGGTTGATTTGGATTACACGGAAGCCGAGGAGAATAGGTTGAGGTGGAAGCTTGGTGAGTCAGTGCACATTCGTGCCGCGTGCCAGAATACACGACTAACCTGGCAGATCTTGTGCTGATTCCCTTCGCCATGATGCTCTACATGAGCGCCTATCTTGGTAGGCGGTCTTCATCGGCTCCGCTTACTTCAGATCGAGGAAACTTGGGCAATGCTCGCCTCATGGGTCTCGAAGCTGATACACTCGACAACAACGATACTCATTACTCGATTGCCCTCATCTGTTTCTACATCACGTACATTGTCTTCGCAGTACCAGGAACTCTTGCCAGCAAATGGATGCTGCCATCGACAGCTCTCGGCATTGGCGCTTCACTCTGGTCCATTGCCGCAACATGTATGGCAGCCACTAGCAATCCTGCCGGAGTCTTCGTTTGTCGTCTTATTATTGGCATGGGTAAGTTTTTTGACCGGACAATCTGACAGCGCAGGTGAGGCATTGTTTGGGCAGGCACTTGCCCTCCTTTTCTCCTTCTGGTACACAAAGCCTGAGCTCGCCAAACGCATTGGAATCTTCATCTCTGCGGGTTCCCTAGCCGGGGCTTTTGGGGGCTTGATTGCCTTTGGGGTGAACTCCATGCATAACAGCGCAATTGCGCAGTGGCGTGTGCTCTTCCTGGGTGAGTTGATTGGGAATCCGGCATCGAGGAGAGCTAATCGTGCAGTCGAAGGACTTCCCGGACTTGTACTCGCCGCGGCGGTATACTTCTTTCTCCCGACTTACCCTGCTGCCAAGTCGTGGCTTCTTACCGATCGTCAGCGAGAGATTGCGAAGGCTCGCATGGCCGGAGAGGGCAGCAAGGAAGGTGATGAGGGCGTGGACACCAAGGCTCTCAAGTATGCCGCTATGGACTGGAAGGTCTACGCAATGGCACTCATGTATATGAGCATGAACGTCAACCTTTCGTCCATTGGCGGGTTCTTGCCTACGATTGTCAAGGGAATGGGCTACACAGCGGCGAGGGTCAGTTACTGCTCCGGCATTCCCTAACATGCAGGCCCAGCTTTTCACCGTCCCTCCATATGCAGTGGCACTCGCCATTACCGTCATTGTGGCGGGTATCTCTGACCGACTGCGGTCCCGAGGGTAAGGCAATGCCATAGGTGTCGCTGACTTTGCAGTATCCCACTTGCTATGACATATGCCATTGGCATTGTCGGTTGGGGTATCCTGTTGGGACTAGATGCAGGGAGCAAGGACAACAAGATCCTCTCGGCGCGTTACTTTGGGGTCATCTGCGTCGTAGCTCCTGCCTACGCAACGATCCCACTCCAGCTGTCTTGGGTAACCTCCAACAACCCCGCACAAACGCAACGTGCATACGCGCTTGGCATGCTCAACACCATCGGTCAATGTGGCTCCATCCTCGGATCCTTCTCCTTCCCATCCAAGGAGGGGCCTCAGTACGCCCGCGGCGTCGGTGTCAACATCGGGTTCCAGTGTTTCGGCGCTGCTGTGGCACTTGCAATGACGGCATACTTCAGGTATCAGAACCGCCAACGCATCCGCGTAGAGGGAGTGGTCGATGAGAGTACAGTCAACGTGCAGCACGACTTCGACAAGGCTGAAGGTGAGATCACTTGGAGTATCGCTGACAAGCAGGTTTCCGGTATGTTGTGTAAGCATTTGATGCTGCGTTCATGGGTTGTCAAGAGTTCATAGGGGTCTCAAGAAGTGGTATGCAGAACAATTTGTCGATCAAGGTTTGGGACATGGCCATAACCTTGTGCCGTAATCACCGAGATAAGCCATCGGTGAATTTTGTGGTCACCGCACACGCGGTGTATGCCGCTCATCGCCACGCTACGCCCAACGATCGTTGACCACCTGCGTCCTTGCTCCTTCCCTCCCACTGTTTCTCATTCATCCAATGTTCTCATCATCCATACTCGAACCAACACTTTATAAACACTCCCCGGCTCCACGAATCACATCCAGGCCTCTATGTCAGACCTACTGTTAGGTATCCGACTTTGGCGGTCGCTCACGATTCTGCTTGTCCTTAGAGAGGCTGTCCCGAGTCACAGAAGCAGCTCTGATCGAATCTAAGCCAGTCACAGCCAGTCACACCCACTAGATAACAACTTAGCCTCGATGGGGTTATTGGGCTCCCTACTTCCGCTCAACAGAAATCGAGCGTGCTACGGCTGCCGGAATCGAGTGACTGCACATAACAAGACCTTCCTTCACTGCTGACTTGGTTCCCGCATATTCGATCCAGTTTGGCATACCCTCGGCCTGACATAGCGGCACCTCAAGAAAGGCCAACCCTCGACGTAGTAGGAAGGAGATCGCAAATCTCGTCCTCACGCAGGATACATCTGCCCACTCCAGAGAGGAGAGACACGAGTATTACGTGGCATAAAATGGTCGCAGCTAAGTCAACTGATGTGCATACGGTGCACTCCGTGGCTTCCGTCGCTGAATGCAGTGGGTCATGGCTTAACCCAGCGTACTTAGGCAGACGGACTGAGGGCGATTGCTATGCTGATAGCACCTGCAGTGAAGCGGCTCGGTAAGCAGGCGACGGAACAATGCCTCCAAGCCTGGAGTAGCTAGTCCCAGCACATGAGGAGATGAAACCGGCATATATGTCACGCGCTTACGGAAACGGCGCGCGACGCGGGAGGTAGGCGTTTCTTTCACCATTCACAGCGCGCGGTCACACAAAAGGGGGTTTCATGCTCATCTTGGAACAACCCAGTCAAGTGGCCTCAATGCACATGACCCAACTTCGGCATAAACGGAACGGAACGACGTCCTATGCATATTGAACACACGCGCGCACGGGATCCCGAAGCTCAGGCACGCCCAACGGCTCTGACAACTTGGCACGCAGAGGCGGTGTCGCCGAGAGATCAGTCGCTGTTCGACATGACAGCTCGGGAGGGCGTTACCACGCGCCGCAAATCAAACCATCCAACCCCTCGGCGGCCATTCACGCGCTCCCGTGATAACAGGAACTCTTTGTCCGATGACTTGGTGCGCTTCTACACTGCCTCAAAGCGTCCACCGGCAGCCTCATACACTGAAAGAGCAAGTGTCTGCTGCAGTGTAGTGTGCTTTCAGTGGACGGGGTGCGTTGGACGGGCAACGCGCTGGCCAAGTATGCCGAGCCGTGGTTGTGGCTGAGTCCTGTGCAATTCTGTGATGGACATGACCGGCTGCACACATGGGCGGCTGCAGTCGGTGATACCCTTACCGCTGAACCGGTGAACGGGATAGAGTTCACCATCGGACAATGAAGAGATTTACTGGGGCCACACTGGCGACAAAGTGCCAGATGAAGCAGGAGATAGGGGAGACCTCGGAAATATTAATGCAGGTAAGCAACGTGTAAAGCAGGATCACAGGAACTATCAAAGCCTATGCACGCGGTGCCCACCCGCAACAGCCGACTGTTCACCTGTCCGATAAGCGGTGCTGCGACCCTTGCCGCCGCATTCCTCGATGTGCTCTTAGGGTCGGTCACAGGATCCAAGAAGTAAACGACCCACCTCATTTACACTCAAACCTCAGTAGCCTACGCACTAGGGCTGCAGACTGGATGTCCACTCGGACATCCGGGGTAGGAGGTTAGGGAGGACCCCTTCGTATTCGCTCTCGCAGTGTCTGTCCTGCAGTCCTGCGTCGCTTATAGGGGCTAGAGAAACCGGGGGGGCCAATGCCTTGCGGGGGAGAATTACATACAAAAGTAAGTCATGTCGGTTGCGAGCGTCGGCTATTAGTGCGATGGGGGGGCATTGGCGCAGGTTTGGGCATGGGTCACTGTAGTTTGTGGGAGTCAGAGGGGGAGCGCGGGGCCGGCTGGACGTGCGAGTGTGCATTCAGCTGCTCAGCTCTGTCCAAGGGACACACTCTCGGGCACTCGCAGTCAGATGGTCAAAGCAGATTAGGCAGAGCAGATTCTGCATTGCCTGCAAATGCAAGGCACCAAGTGTGCTGAGGGTGAGATGTAAAACCCATTCATGTCAAGAAAATGGTCAGGGCGGGGCGGGCTACCTGCAGCGTGTCCCAAGCCATGGTGGCGGTGGCAGATGAACAGGAGCGGGCAGGTGCAAGGTGCAGCTGGTGTCGCTCGCCTCGACGCATGCCGGGTCGTCGGCTCGCCTCAGGTGGCTTGCTCCACAGATGCATGCATGGCACGGGGGTGCATCCTTCGCGTCCTGTCTATGCACAGGGTGTCGTATCTTCCAGCAGGCCCCCTCGTGCTTCACAGCTTGGGCGTAAAGTGCTTGTAGAGTCGCTGGAGTCGGCTTACGGATTTCAATTGCCATTCGAGACTGGGTTGGTTACCTAACCACACTACTGCCACCACAACACCACCGCGCACTAATCTTCTACCCGTCAGAGCTCCACCGCTGCTGCTCCACACTACTCTCGACGACGAGCGACACCTCTACCATCAGCTTGTCTTGAACTAAGCCCCCCCTCCTGCGACACAACTACAGGTGTGGAGACAGTCACCTCGCCCTCCCCTCTGCCGTGATCGGGGCCACAACAAATATCTTCCGCCGACGCGCGTGCCGATCGCTCGCTTCACTCTCCTCCGTGCCCCCCCAGCGCGCCCGAATCCTACTACTCTCTGCACTGGATTCCATAGACCATCTCTTCAGTCTAATCAACCGTCCACACCCCAAGACACAAACCGTCACCGGCCTCAACGGGCAGCTCTCTCGTGTGTGCTGAAACACAGCACAGAGCACTACCATTTCCCAGCAATCCATCGCGTGAACAGGTCGTCCTCTATCGCAACGCTCTTCAATCCATCTACACATCCCCTATCCGCCTCGTCAGCTGCGCCATCTCTTCATCCCAGTCCAAGCAAGGCGTCAGCCCCCATCTGCGAGTGTACGAGTTTGTCTGCTATTACCGGCACACATCCCCGTTCCCCCACGGCCCCACCCTGTTTCGGCGTGGCTGTCGATACCCGAATAGTATCTCCCATCAGAACATAGGCGTCCAAGCGTCCTAGTCCCGGACATCGACATCGGAACACGAGGTCCCTCAAGTGCGGTATCGTGAGTTTGTTCAATCGTCCTGATAAGGACCAGTATCGACTTGCACGAGCGTACACCTGCTGCGCCGGCTAGCGCATACCTCCCTGTCTCGCATTGCAAGATCAGCGCTGATCACCCCCCTCTCGCAGGCCACTCCAGCACACCATCTCCTTTCTGCTTGTTGCATCTCACCATTACCTCGACGCCATCTGGTAATCGCGCCGCCGTAACCCGCCCACAACATCATCGACCATGGGCGGCACATTGCTAGCGGCACCGCCGCTAGAGAGTGCAACGCCATTCGAGAACGACGTACTCTCACTCCTCGCAGCACTCGACAAGAACCCCTCTCTCGCCTTCCAGCCTCCTATTGCCACCGAAGCCAAGACCCCCGCACAGGAGGCGATCCACCGCGCCATCCTTGCCCTCGGCCAGCGCGCAGCAGCTCCCACTGGCCAGCAGCCGCTCGTCACACCTACGCGCACGCCGCCAGCTGTCTCGGTAGACACGTCGTCCTTCCCGTTCGCCTGTCCGCAATGCTCGGCTCCCCTTCGTCCCGCTTCCACCGTCACTCCCACATCAACGTTTGCTTCCCTCGAGCTCAACTCGCCCCGCCCCCCTCACCAGGCTACCTGGTCGAGCAGCGGTGTTGGCGAGAGCGGCATGTCGGCTGAAAAGGAACTGGAATTACTCAAGGCTCAGGTACAGGATATCGCGCGCGTCTGCAAGGTGAGTCCATAGAGCTACTCGTAGCGATCGCTAAGCTGACCACGCTTCAGGCCGTCGCAACTGGTGATCTCACGCAAAAGATTGTCGTGCCCGTCAAGGGCCAGGCAATGACGGAACTCAAGGACATTATCAACTCTATGGTCGACCGACTCAAGACATTCGCTACTGAAGTCGAGCGTGTATCGCTCGAAGTCGGAACTCAAGGAAAGCTCGGAGGACAGGCTGTCGTCGAAGGTGTCGAGGGCACATGGCGCGAGCTTACCAACGTCGTCAACCGTCTCGCCGCTAATCTCACGAACCAGGTCCGAAGCATCGCAAAGGTTACGAAGGCCGTCGCTCGCGGCGATCTCAGTGAAACTATCACGGTCGTCGCCAGTGGCGAAATCGCAGAACTCGCAACAACGGTCAATGGAATGGTGAGCATCGGACGATCGCGGTATGATGTGCAAAGTCTGACTCGGGCAGGTGTATTCACTACGATTGCTAGCAGACGAAGTCAGTCGAGTATCACTAGAAGTCGGTTCTCAAGGAAAACTGGGTGGTCAAGCATATGTGCCGAATGTGGAAGGCGTGTGGAAAGATCTGACAGTCAATGTAAGGATCGTCGCGAGTTTGCAGCGGCTGACAAACTACAGGTCAATCGAATGTGTGAAAGTCTAACAGCACAAGTGCGATCAATCGGTAGTGTCACGACAGCAGTAGCAAGAGGAGATCTATCGAAGACTATCGAGATCGAAGCGGAAGGAGAAATGGCAGTCCTAAAAGACACTGTCAACTCCATGGTCAAGCAACTGACCATCTTCGCAGGCGAAGTCACGCGTGTCGCCTTGGAAGTAGGAACGCAGGGTATCCTTGGTGGTCAAGCAGTGGTTGACGGCGTGGAGGGTGTCTGGGCTGACCTCACCACCAATGTCAACGTGAGTGCTTCCGATTTAGGCACAGCTGACGCCAGAAAATGGCACGCAACCTTACTGAGCAAGTGCGAGAGATTGCCGAAGTCACCAAAGCCGTCGCCCGGGGTGACCTTGCAAAGACTGTGAATGCCGACGTCCAAGGAGAGATCCTGGAACTCAAGGTTACTGTGAACGACATGGTGGGCCAGCTCAACATCTTCGCCGCCGAAGTCACTCGCGTGTCGCTAGAAGTCGGAACAGAAGGCAAGCTAGGAGGTCAAGCACTCGTCCCCAACGTCGAGGGCACATGGAAGATTCTTACCGACAACGTCAACCTCATGGCCCTCAATCTCACAACCCAAGTACGATCCGTGGCGGAAGTCACCACCGCTGTCGCGGCTGGTGACCTATCCAAGAAGATCACAGTCGAGGCGTTCGGAGAGATCGCGCAGCTGAAGAATACTGTAAACGCAATGGTGGACTCGCTGCGTAGTTTCTCGTCAGAAGTCACTCGGTAGGTCAAGAGCGTCGGCTGCAGCTAACGCCCAGTGTCGCTCGTGAAGTCGGAACGGACGGTCGCCTAGGAGGACAAGCTCACGTCCCCGGTGTCGCCGGAACATGGAAAGATCTTACAGACTGCGTCAACGTCATGGCTGCAAACCTGACAGTGCAAGTGCGAACGATTGCACACGCCACTACTGCCGTCGCCCGCGGTGACCTGACCCAGAAGGTCCTGGGCGTCACAGTGTCCGGTGAAATCCTCGATCTCGTCAACACCATCAACAATATGATTGACCAGCTTGCCATCTTCGCCGCTGAAGTCACGCGTGTCGCCCGCGAGGTCGGTACCGAGGGAAAGCTTGGTGTGCAGGCCGAGGTCGAGAACATTGAGGGCACATGGCAGGAGATCACGTCAAACGTCAACACCATGGCATCCAACCTGACATCTCAAGTGCGTGCGTTCGCACAGATCTCAGCAGCGGCCACCGACGGAGACTTTACCCGATTCATCACTGTCGAGGCGTCTGGTGAAATGGACAGTCTGAAGACCAAGATCAACCAAATGGTGTACAACCTTCGCGAGTCTATCGAGAAGAACACGAGCGCCCGTCAGCAGGCAGAGTTAGCGAACAGGTCCAAGTCCGAGTTCCTGGCCAACATGTCGCACGAGATCCGAACGCCCATGAACGGTATCATCGGCATGACGGTGCTCACGCTCGAGAGCGAGTTGACTCGCCAGCAGCGCGAGAACCTCATGATCGTTTCGAGCTTGGCGTCTTCGTTGCTCACCATCATCGACGACATTCTCGATATCTCCAAGATCGAGGCTGGTCGCATGACGATGGAGCAGATTCCATTCTCCCTTCGCCTGGCTGTGTTTAGTGTGCTGAAGACGCTGTGCGTCAAGGCGTCGCAGAACAAGCTGGATCTCATCTTCGACATTGACCCGACAACCCCCGACCAGCTTGTTGGCGACCCGCTTCGTTTGCGACAGGTCATCACCAACCTCATCGGTAACGCTGTCAAGTTCACCACCGAGGGACAGGTCGCGCTGTCGTGCCGCGTCAAGGCAAGGAAGGACAATGTCGTCGAATTGCAGTTCTGCGTCGCCGACACAGGTATTGGAATCAAGCAGGACAAGCTGGATGTTATCTTCGACACGTTCGCCCAGGCTGATGGCTCCACGACCCGCAAGTACGGTGGTACCGGTCTTGGATTGACCATCTCGAAGCGCCTGGTCAACCTCATGAATGGTAATCTGTGGGTCGAGTCCGAGTTTGGAGAAGGTAGCAGGTTCTACTTCACCATGACGACGGAGACGACATCCTCAACGCGCGAACAGGTCGTCGAGCGCTTGGCACCGTGGGCTGGCCGCTCGGTGCTGTATATTGACACGCTGCACGACCAGTCGAACGTCGCTGGACTGCTCGAGGAGCTCAAGCTCAAGCCGACGGTTATACACTCGCCCAACGCTGTGTGGGACCTCAAGCAGTCGCCCGATGGATTCCCGCACTTTGACACTATGATCGTCGACTCGCTGGCCGGTGCTGAGAAGATACGCACGATCGAGCACTTGAGGTATATCCCTGTCGTGCTGCTCGCTCCGTCGAACAAGCCTTGCGGACCGGATAACCCGTCGTTCATCGACCTCGACGAGAACCGACGAAAGTTGCTTGCCCTCCCGAGCTCGAACGACCAGGTGTTATCTCCCGTGCCGGTCAAGGACTGCCTCGACATGGGCATCAACACGTACTACACGACGCCTCTCGACCTGCAGGAGCTCAGCAACGCCATCGTCCCCGCGCTCGAGTCGCATCAGGTGCAGCCGGGCAACACGGTCAAGGATACTGTGCTGAACATCCTCCTGGCGGAGGACAACGTCGTGAACCAGAAGCTGGCGGTCAAGCTGCTCGAGGTGGCAGGCCACAAGATGGAAGTGGCGGACAACGGCGAGATCGCCATCGACAAGTACAAGCGCCGCCAATTAGAGCGCAAGCCGTTCGACGTCATCCTTGTGAGTGATTTGGATGAAAGCCTTGAGCGTCGCTAACCCCCAGATGGACGTGTCCATGCCGGTCATGGGCGGGATGGAGGCGACAGGCCTGATCCGCGAGTACGAGGCGGTCACTGGCGTATCGGCGACTCCAATCATCGCCCTCACCGCACACGCAATGATCGGCGACAAAGAGCGCTGTCTCGCTGCTGGCGTGAGTGTGCGAGTACCTACCCAGCTGACATCAGATGACGGCATACGTAACCAAGCCCCTGCGGAGGGGGGACCTCCTCGCCGCGATTGCAAAGGTGCTCACCGCGAAGCCCGCGCCGCCGCCGGTATACATCCCCGACGCGCCGATGGACGACGAGGACCGCACGCTGGTCCTTGCGAGTCGGTAGGGCCGGCCCTCGAAGGAAACACACACGATTTCTTGGGGGGTACTTGCACGGGCTGTACTATCGCTTCGCTTCTTCTTTTGGTTTGGTTGATTTGGATTTGGACAGGATAGGATAGGATAGGATCGGATTCACTGCACTTCACTGTATAGCATGTACTGGTGGCTGAGGCTGCCTCGCGATGTACAACATCATTCGCGCAGTGGGGGGACACTGGGTCGTGTTTGGATGGGTTGCGGATGTGGTGAGAATGGTTGGGGATGGGTCGGATGGGCGCTGTTGGGCTTTGAGAACAAAGGTACAGCAATCTAGCAAAACAGTCGCGACGTGATGTTTCGTGACGCTGTGAGAAGGAGGCACGACGTGCATGTTTGGTGTTTGGCGTTTGAGCATAAAGGAGGGCATGTGAGAGTGCTTAAGCTTTGTTACTAGTACTCCTTCACTACCTGCCCCGGCAGCAACCGTCACTCGCTGTGCCTACTGCAGGCTGACACGCCCAGCCACCCAGAGCGCTACACAGCTTGCCAAGATTCTAGCTGGTGCGGGCAGAGTGGGTATGCCAAGATTCCAGCTGATACCGGACGTACACTGGACGTTCCAACAACCTGGCATGTGTTCTTACTACATTCCAGTGGCTTACACATTCGGCATGCACGACCTTACCACGTCGTGCACCCTCAGACCTCGGCGAGAGCACGATGCATGGTGACTGACGGTAGTTCGGTATGCGCGTGAACACAGAGCGTGGCGCCATTGACCAACACGTGCTCGGCGATCCCCACCCCTGGGTTTTAGGCATGATCGTGCGAAGGGTAACGATCTCCAGGGCGGATCTCCCAGCGACAACTGACCAGCTAGGCTTAATCACTGCGCATGTTTCGGTCGGTTCTCCAATGCCCAACGTGGCAAGCGGGACTCGAGACGGCGGTACAGCTGATTGATTGTATCATAGCCTCGAGCAGCGGACTACCTCCCTTCCCGAACGATTCCGTCCGCAGCTAGTGCAGCGCACTCGGACAAGTTCAGAGCCTGACACGGCCACTGGCTGCGTTTCGGAGTGGCCGTTTCGGATCGTGCCCTTTGATACGGTGCCTCGTTTCGAGTCTGGCCACTGGCCCTCCCAGGTGGGAGAGAGCGTGCATATCCTAACTTTCGAGGACTCGGAGCGGGGAGGGGTTACTGCGAGATAGCGTTGTTGGTGTCGTCAGTCCGTGTGAAGAGGGTGGTGGGCCGGCGGTGAGTACAGGAACCCGCAGTGTGGGAGGAGCCGCCGGTGGGGATTGGGATCTGGATCTGCGTTTGCGTCTGCGTCTGGAGGTGAGTGTGAATGCCCGTGGGCGCTGTTGTCGCCAGTGAGTGAGTCCGTTCGGCTGCGTGCAATGAGTCTTACTTGCACTGCAGATGAATGGTTGCGACGCTCTCAGTCCATCACGGGACGTCGTGGGATCCAGCCCGATCCGCGCCTTTGCTTGGCGTTATGTGATCAGATTAACGAGATGTTGTAGCAAGTCAAGCAAGAGTATGCAAGCGCATGCAAGCAACGCCATACCGCGGGCCAGCTGTCCGTTCACATGCTGTCAGCTGGGCGGTCGGACCTGTCGGTCGTTCAGTTCCATACTCTACCCCAATCGAACGTGCCTGGTAAAACATCCGGCTCGCAGCGAGAAGAGGAGGTGCGCGACGGCGATGAGGAAGCAAGCACACCCTGGCGTAGCAGGTAATGCTACGTCGCCGGCCCGCCGCGTCGCCGTGCTGCTGCTAGTTGCGGTGCTGCTGCGGTTGTTGCAATGGCCGCACGCCGTCCGCCGTCCGCCCGCTCGCCCTCTGCGGGAGTGAGCCACGGCCAAGAGTGGCGGAATGTCATCCACATCTCTCATTGTTACCGCCCTGTTGTCTTCTTTAACTATTATATTTGTCCATGGTTTTCACGCACTTCCATCGTTCTCAACCAGAAATGCAGCTAGAGCCTTGATCTAACGCGCATCGTGACCCAGACCCTAAGCTCTATCTTTCCATACCATGCAT